>JAVTVY010054319.1:0-30708 GCA_036873755.1 Hanleya hanleyi
AAAAGCATTTTGGGAAAGGTATTGCGCCACTATTTATAAAAACTCTGGCGATGAATGTATGTGGATATTGAAAAACTCAAAATGTCTTACGGAAAAACTTGATGCTAAAGGTCACATACCGTACAGACATGTATCCACATGGGGTTTTTCGAATCTCTGTACTGCAATCCCTCATCAGGACCTTATTGGCCGTCTAAGTTCATTAATAGCGTTTGTGTTCAAGAAAACTGATCGTAGATATATTAATGTCGGAAGCCATAGAGCTTTTTTCCTGTATATGGCGAGATTCTGCTGGTGGACGTTTCGTCCCCGAGGCCCGCCCCCTATACAGACCTTTTGGTCTTTGATATATGTTGGCATTTGTGGGAAGTTGATGCTGGGTCGACATCGGGCCTTACAGACTAGTCTTTTTATGTTAATTGCCGTCATTTACATCTGACGACAATACAGCTCACCAATCTCTAATGTAGGAGTTGTCACAGCGAAACAGCTCACCAATTACCAGTATACGAGTTGTCAGAGCATTTCCATCATAGCTCTAGATTTGTATCTAATACCGCTTATGCCGGTGCTAGGGGTCGTGTGGTCATATCATCCAAGTTGCCACATGAACGGGTACAATAAAAGCGTACCTGAGATACAACACATATCACGAATCGTTAGATTCTTGGTATGTGCTTTAGAATAGGTTTACGAGAAGACTATTCTGTGAAGTCATGTGACGCAGTCAGTATGTCGGCACCTCTTCCCACTTCCCTTATATGTGTTGTAATTCTTTAGCTCTACTATATACAAGAGATATCATTCATGTTTCTTTGTTTATAGAGTTGCCTGAATTTGTCATTAACAATATCTATGTGAAATTTGGCAACACACTCAACAGCATATAAGAATTCCAATGGGTACTAATTGTGCACCCCTGTTGGCTGACCTATATATGTTTTCATATGAATATGACTATATGCAGGCGCTTTCAAAACCGATCCATTCAAAGCCCGTTCCTTCTCATTCACCAAACGCTATATAGACGATCCTCTCGCTGTGGATAATCGCTATATAAATGACACAGTAAAGGATATATATCCACATTCACTGGATTTGAAGGAAACTACCGATAGCCCTACAGGCACATCATGTTTAGACCTCTATCTCTATATGACAAAAGAGATGATTACAATATCGACATGGTAAACTATCCCTTTCTGGACATTAGTATTCCAGTAGAACCTGCTTATGGCGTATACAGTAGTAGCATTTGTTAGATCCTGTGTTAAAGAGAGAGAGAATTAAGGTTTAATGTCGCCTTCAGCAATATTTCAGCTATATAGCCACGATCAAACAAAATTCTAAGTACTCAATTCACTAACTAAGTAATCCAACGCATTAAAACATACAAACATTAAAACTTATGTAACAGCCCGATTTCTCTCAAATAATCCAAGATGCAATCCTCCCTCACCCGACTAAAAAGATCATCCAAAGTAGCCGCTCGATAAAAAGCATCCTGTGTTAAATGTGACGATTTCAATCTACGTCAAGAAACATTGTTGCAAAAACTTATAAAACAGGACTATACCACCAAGCGCCTTCACTCAAAGTTTCCCAAATTTTGCGATACATAACGCATGCTGATAGCAATATACGAGCGTAGTGGGCAAGATCTATGGCGTTACGTTTCGTAACTTGTGTCTAATTCCGCTTAACCCGAGACTAGGGGCCGTATGAACCGATGTACTTCAAAATCATCATGGTGCTCATATGAACAGTCACAATCAAAGCGTGACTGAGATACATCATTCTATAGATGACGACCTTACAACGAATATTATGGATTAAGAATAATGATCAGCGATACGGATTTGATATTTTTGGAACATATCTTGCCGGCGTCATTGAGAACTGTTGTCCGCTTCTCTCTTCCAGGAAACTAGCCTATGTTCATGTATACTATGATTGTCTTTTGGATTTGGTGCTCGTACTGTTATATGGAATAGGTCTTCGGATTATGGATGCGGATATTCTTTAATGGACGACGGCTGAATTATGAATGACGGTCCAGAGGCCCATCCGAATTTGGATCTGGATGCTCAGGAAACGATAGCCCTTAATGCGCTCTTGTAGCTTATCATTAGAAATATAAGGTTGTTTCAACAAGGACTGTCAATCTGCTGGCGAAGCCGTGAATATCGTGGAACGTTCTAAGGCATTCGTTAGCGACAAAGAAAGGATTAAACCAGTAGCCGGTGCCGTGGCCGGATTATCAGGCCAAGAAAACTCAACAGCAGCAAGCACAGATAACCATTTATTGAAGCAACTGGAACAACTGGAAAATAATCAAGGACCATATGGTTATTGCCAAAAAAGGAAATGTAATAGTGTAGGCAATCCCAGAGGTGTAAATGTTAAATGTGAAAATCAGCCTCTCATATTACCGGAACTATCAAATTTATAGGTAGTGTAATGGTAATCCTCAGGGAGAGGCATTTCCTGGACAGCCATAGGGAAAATGAGACAGAGAGAGAATCAAGGTTTAACGTCGCGTTCAACAATATTTCGATCAGCAAAATTCTAAGTACTCCAGCAAAAATAAGTTAAAGGAATAGTAAACTCTGCGTAAACTCGTGCTCGACATGACAGAATTATGCCATCGGATTCCAAAAACACCCGTAGAAAAAATTAACAAAATTCTACAGCTGAGTAAACACCGATTTATCGTTCACACTTTAACACTTTATGATCTGCGACATGTTGGAATGACTGTGACGTTTGATGGGCCATACTGTTTTATGTAGATGGCGCTGCGACAAATATCATGCTGTCATCCGGGCTCTATCCCATCAGGTAAAGCATTAAACAACAACAACGGCAACCTTAGCAGCGTTTCTTCTACTGCTATCGGGTGATGTGGCCTGATATTCTTGCCTCAGAAAGAGAGCTTGTGAAAATCATATGCAAAATGCCACATGTCAACCTGTATATCAATTCGACATCCATATATCACGATCCTCGTAATCGTCTCGGATCCTAAAGAAAGGTCCACCGATCTGTCAAAAGCCATCGACACAATAATTTACAATTGGTCTCCATGTTATTAGCTACTCTGCCAGGGGCCCAACTACGTCACAGAAATAATGACAGGTGATATTTAAAGGATTTTCATTGGCTAACGGCTCTCAGGCTTGTTAAAATGGCGACCTTCACGGATTCTTGTTCTGCGCAATAAATCTGATGTTCAAAATGTTCTCATTCATTCGGAATTACTAGAAAAGCTGATTTGTTTTGTTTTTCGAATACTAATGATATAGTTCTTTCGATATTCGTATGCATCGCCTTAGGGTTTTCTATTCCTTTAATAAGCCAGCAACACAGAAGTAATCAACACAACACACCAAAACATACACAAATATTATAACTTAGAACATTACAAACAGATTTCTCTCAAATAACTTAAAATACAATCTTCTTTTATCCGACTAGAAAGATCTTCGAAAGTAGCTGCTCGATAAAATGAATCTCTTACAATCTTAAAATCTATACAATCTATCAGAATATGTTTCACTGTGAGATCTTCGTGGCATGGAATACACATTAGGGCTGGTTCTTTTTTAGTAAATGTTCGTGAGTTAATCTTGTATGGCCGATTCTATGTCGCCTGATCATGGGTCGATCGAAACGTTTCTGGCTACTCAGATGAATATATCCAGTTTCTTTAAACTTTTGTTATTATCCACAGCATCCTATAAACATTGAAACAGCTTTCTCACATAAGAACAGATACAGGGCCTAAAATAGCTATATGGGATTTCATCAGGATCAACTTCATTATGTAGGGCTGCCATAGCCATTTCATTAGCTTCATTATTTCCTTTGGTGCCAACGTGGCTAGGCAACCAACAAACCACATCATCGATCTGTTGATGAAATCTACAGTAATATAATTGTAGAATGTTCAAAATGGTGGGGTGAGTTGAAATTCCACTCTCAATCGCTTGCAGGCGTGACAGTGAATCTGAGAATATATATTTTCCTCCTATAGTAGACACGATACCTTCTAAAGCTAACAGTAGAGCTTTAGATTTGGAAGTGAAAATCTGACTTTTTACCTGGAAGTCGACAGGTTTTAGTTTTGGAACTAAAAATAGTAGTACACGCTACTCCCTCCACATCTGTATAAATAGCTTATTGCGAACTGTATGTTTTCTCTCATTGACCAAATTCTTGTGTATACACGAAAATATTTCGTCATTGTAATATCTACTTCTGGTTTGCCTAACTGCCACGGTGAAACTGGTAAGAGCTTGTTAGGAAAAATTTGACTAAGCTTAATACCAGCTGCCACATTGCGTGGTCTCATGTGAATTCCAAGAGGTGAAATAATGGAGTTTCTTTAAATACAAGTCTTCGCATTGGGTGTTGAAAACACAGTAATATGGAGGATTTGAGCGATTAGATCGCAATTGTGTAATATATTGCAGTGCTAGTTTAATTTTTCGAAGTTCTAAAAAAGATTCATGCTTCGACATATAAACTTTCTTTAGGTGATGTTCCTTCATGGAGAACAGAATCTATCTTTGCTAAGTTTGACTTGCTTGCACTGTTTTAAACAATATAGCCATACTCAAGCTTAGAACGAACAAATGATCGATATAAATGGAGAAGCGTCTGCTGATTTCCTCCCCACTTATATCTGGCAACTACCTTCAACAAATCAAGAGCTTTCGTGCACTTAGCTTCCGAGTAATTTATATGCGATAAGAACGTTACTCGGTGATCAATCAATATTACTAAGAATTTGACTTCTTTTACTACATTGATTTCAGTTCCATCTGATGTAAGTACTGGATCTATGTGCTGGAAATAAATTGTATACACCTTTGTGGAAAATGTCTTTGCTTTGGAGGATTTGAAACCATTTTCTAGACGCCATTTCTGAATTCTTTTTGGACAGAGTTGTAATGTTCTCTCAATATTATGTATACTTTTTCCAATACAGTATATGTTGAAATCCTCTACAAATAATGAACCATCAATTGATTTATTCAAGACTGCAGCTAAGCTGTTGGTTTTCATACTTAACAGAGCAATAGATAAAATACTACCTTGTGGGACACCTTGATCTTGATCGAAATGATCGGACATGGTTGTACCCAATCGAACTTGAAATTGTCTATCATTCATGGGTAAACGACCTTTTAATCCCATGGTATGAAGATATTTTAAAATCCCGTATTTCCAAGTAGTATCGTAGGCTTTTTCTAAAAAAACACAAATAGAAACCACATAAATAAACAAATTGCTTATGGATAACAACTTCTAGTTTATTCAGGACGACGTTTCGATACAGGTACTAGTATCGTTCTCAAGTCAATGACATCAATAAGTAAATAATCAGTATATATACAGTTCCTTGAGTAAATGTCAATAGGATGATAACAATAGTATTATACAAGGTGAGAAATTTATAATAGGACAGGATTAGACTGTGGATATGGCTAGATTAATTAACAAGGTGGATTAATTAACAAGGTGGGCTTCTAGGCACGGTGGGGTTCCTGGATTAGTAGGTCATAGGCGCTGGGGATGAATAGGCCCTGGTCTCTGTTCAGTTGTGGTTTTGTTCTTTTGATATGGATGGCCTCCAGTAGTTTTCTGTTTTTCCAGTGCATGTGGTTTGTGGCAAGGGATTTGGTGATGTTCCAGTTGATTGAGTGGGTGGGGTTTTCTTTGATGTGGTCCGAAACTGCTGATTTCCCGTCTTGTTAGTCACAGATGATTTGTGTTCTTTCATTCGTTTATTGAGGGGGCTTGATGTTTCGCCGATGTAATGTTTTTTGCAACTGCACTCCAACTTGTAGATTACACCTTTTGGCTGGGGTTGGGTGGTTGGGGCTTTTTTACCGGTCGCATTGATATGATTCTTTAGTGTTCTGTTGGTTGCAAAGGTTGTCTGGATGCTGGCTCGTGTCTGGAGTAGTCTGGAGTAGTCTGGCGACCTGGTGACTTGTCTTGCCTATGTAGGGTAGAGTTATCTGTAGGGTTAGTCTGTTATCCATAAGCAATTTGTTTATTTATCTACTTCCCAACTTCTAAATGCCACTTATAGAAACGACATGTTCATTATTTTCGAAAGCATTCTTGACATAGGAATCCAATCTAACCAAATGGTCAATGGTACTTCTATTTTTTACGGAAACCAGCTGGAATATCAGTGAGTTTGTTTTCAGTTTCAAACCAAACAAGGCGATCATATATCATGCGTTCCATTGTTTTACAAACACAGCTAATCAGTGAAATTTGACGATAATTACCGGGGTCTATATGGTTAAGACCAGGTTATGAGATGGCATTATGCCATGATGGTAGAAAGTTTTCTTTCTATCAAAGTCTGTTGAATATGAGTAATAGGGTTTGTAGGGAAGATTCCGGAAGATTGTTTAAAAGTCGATAATAAACATTATCAGGGCCTGCAGCAGAATAGTATGCTTTCAAGAGAGAAACATGAAGTTCTTTCATTGAAAACAAAGCATTGTTGCCTTCACGGTTATTGGAGGAAAATTTTATTTTATTATTCTCTTTTTTTGGAAATTTTGAAATTTAGGTAGATAATTCTCTGACGAATAATTTTTGGCAATTATTTCGCTTAACATGTTTACAATTTCTACTCTGTCATTTGTCACCTGAATTTCATCACTGAGACGATGAACACTGGACTTGGAGCTTTTACGTTGAATTCTGTGAATCTTGTTCGAAACTTTTGTTAAAGAAGTATGTGTATTGATTTAAGAGACATAATTTTCCAAAGAATCTCATTTGTTCTGTTTCAAGGTTCTACCATCTTTAGCTCTGGTAACTTGAGATCTTTCAAATTTTCAGAATTAGGATGTCGGCGGAAGCACCGTTAAGCTTTCTTCCTATATTTCCTTGCATCTCTAAAGTCATCGCTAAACCAAGTTGTTTAGTATGTGCAACTCCTGAGGATGTGGGTATGGTTTGATTAGCAATTTCAATCAGCATATAGGTCTAGGTAAAACACCCACATTAACAAGTATTGATAAGCCACCTGTAGCCTTTCCATGCTCTTCTAAAGCACAGAAATGATAAGGTGTGTATTGCCGAAATTCAAATTGTTGTCGTGGACAGTGGTTCAACGACTGAACTTCTTTCGAGAGATATTTTTATAAGATATCCCAGGACGAACAGTCAGATTTGAAGTGTTGGTATACAGGTATTCTTGGTGTAAATGGGAATACTATCCAGCTTCAAGGTCAGGCGAACTTTGAACTCGTAGTTACACTGTGAAAAATGATTGTTTGTGATATTGCCACTGATGGTATACTTGACTAGTATTTCTTGTTGCGGCATGTATTTGAAATTAACTATAGATGTCGGAAATTCAGGACTGGTACAGGTGAAATACCGAATATGATAGTTGGTGAGGCAGCGCACACAACATTGCCAGCAAATTATCTTGTTTGCATCACACTTACTCAGAATTCTTAAGGATATGTATACGAGAAGCTTAAACACAAACGGCGGTTAGAAGGAACAAACAGCTGCACTCTTCGTTAAGTATCAAGTTGTTTTCTATAAATCAATAGATACACGCAATATCAAATGGGTGGTGGAGGAAAACTATGCCGGAGTACTGACAAGAAGTCATGTGACCCCAGATACTGACTGCATATTTCTGAATACATCACAAGATCCAAAAGTGATCCGTGATGATTTATATCCCAGCCACGCTTGTATTGTAGCTGTCCATGCGGACATCTTGCATGACATGACCAGACAGCCCTAGCACCGGCTTGAGCTGTATCAAATAAATACAAATATTTCAGAGCGATGATGTGATGGCCCTATCAAGTCATCTGATGGAAAATGAAGAACTATGTGACAGCCAGATTGTAGGCTAAGAATGTCCGGTCGATATGATTGTCCGGCTCCTATCTTTTAACCCAGCTAGGGCATATTTCTTCACATTGGCGATAGATGTCCGCCCATAGTTGCAATGGAAAGGGATATGAGAAGGGACACTAATCCCCAGGACACTCTTAGCCATCACACCGGAAGTGCTTCTTCGGAGTGACAACGCAGCTGTCAGTTCGATACGAAACTTTGAAAGACCGACCGGGTAAGCCGCCCGCTGGTTCCAGATTACAAATCTAATAGAAACAACCTTACTTACATGTATCATGTAGTAAATTAAATGGGAACATCCTGCGAAAACTATATTCCATAATACTCGCTGACACATGACATACATCAGCGTCAACTTAGCAGGGTCAGATTCGTTTTTTTTTAACTGGAATGTTTAAACTGCCGTTAGAGATCTTCCCTATTTACAAGACCTGAATATTATAAAAAGGAATTATAAAATGTAAAACAAACTATTTGACCGTCGGCCAGGAAAAACAGCCAATGACTGATCGCAGGAAGTCTAGACAACATTAGACAAGAGAAAATTCAATGGTGGTTTGTAACCTACAAGAAGGCAAAAGTCTTTAGAACTGATACTGTGTATTCCATGTATCATTAAGGACTCCAGTCCCGGGGTAGCGCCTGATATTAGACACCCTCGTGTATTCTGTCTCATTTCATCACAACCACTTCACATTGTACATATATATGTTTTATATTGTTGGAAAGATCATGATTCGGGCGTTCCGAATCAAGTAATTTTATTCTTACGTTTATTTCAACGGTTTTGTTGCAGTTAGAAAACGGTCATTTAAAAAAATAAACTTTTTTTTATATTGCTAATTTCAACTATTATTTTATAAGTAACGAGTCCGTAATTTTGCATGGTGATAATAAACCTTTCAAACCAAAAAAGAGTGTCTCAATTTTTTTTGTTTAAAAAAAATTTAAGAGTGTTGTAAAGTATATTTTTTGAAACAAATTCTATTTCAAGTTTCAGTAACTTCACAACAATGCAACATTTTGAGAAAACTGAGACACCATTTTATATTATATATATTATGCTTCCCAGAAATTGACATAATCGGATGAAAACTAGAGAAGTTATTAGCAAGTTTGTATGTACCAGCTGCGTAAAAAACATGTCGGATATAGAGCGTAAACAAAAATGATATACTTTTCAGATGATAATCTGTAATTATTATCCGCTAATTCATGATAATGACACAATATTCCCACACAACATATAGGGATTATATACCAAACGTTCTTTAATCACTTTGGAACAATATTTTTTGAGAAAGTGTAGAAAACCAATTTCGAAGATGAATTTTTATGCTGGAATATGCCCCGTTGATCAGTTTTCACACCTTCCGAAATCCCTTGCCACGGATGATTAAGCAGACGTCGACCGCCAATTAGCGCTCCATAAAAGGCTTGCGGAGATGTGATTTGCGGCAATTAGGCATTCACGGATTTAATTTCCGACTGAAAAAAGTCTAGGTCGAGGAAAAAGAAGAAAGCAGGGCCTGATCAGTTGACAGGCCCCAAACGGGCAAAATTGGCACCGGCCATTTGCAGTGTGGTGTTGAAAAACTTCACTATTATCGCAAAAGTATACAACTTGCGGGAATAATGTTTACCGCATGTATAATGCGGTAATGTGGAATGAATCAATAATGAATGAGCTGTCGGATGCGACTTTCTTGTCTCAAACGGAGACCGGACAACAGGAGTCCTGTAATAATGTTTCGCTATAGTTTCTTTTTGCCTGCATGCGCTTCTTACTAATATATAGTTCACAGCAAAATATGAATTGAGCATACTGAGATATATCAATAAATTTTAATTATGTACACAGTATTTGTAATTTTTCCTTCGGGAATTTGTCAAAAAGTAGTCTTATTTCCACAACCACAGTACATACAAAGTTCACATTAGAGGGAGCCGTAGTTTTTTTTGTTTTCGTAGGGGTTCGCCCCCTCCCACAAGCACAGTATAGCAGTATACAAAGTCCACAAGAATGTCTATAAAGGGGCGCAGCAATGTTCTTACAGGTTTCTTCGAATCGTTTATAAAGGCCATGTGGATCGCGGATGCCCCTTCATTGGTTTTTAACATTTTCGGCATTTTCGGCATTTTCGGTCTCTTTGTCATTCCGAAATCAAATGCACCACTTAGGTAGGATGTCCCTTCATCTCCCTTGAACGCCTGGTTCGCCGTCTCTCCTGCGTTGTATGACACGTCACGTGTCCTCCTCTTGTCTGTTCTGAAGAACATCTGTTTTATCTACAAAGATAAAGATCAAAGTTTAGCTCACAATGTGAATAAAGGAACCAAAGCAAATCAGTCTTGAATGATTTTTAATTTTGTGACTGAAACAATAAATTTTCACAGATATAATGTGTTCATTTCAATTATACATTGACTAAGCGTAACTTTTCCTAAACGAGAGCATTAAATTTACACGATTACTAACCCTACGGAGGAGAGAAATTGCAGTAACTGTAGCCGTCTTGCCTTGAGTGAAGAGAAGAACAGACATGTCGATGCCGAGCTGAAGGTGCGTGGTACTGTTCTTTGGGAATACACGACCAGATGATGTGATGCAGCGACTCATTCTGGTTTTGCGTTTGAGACAGGAGAGTCGCATCCGACAGTTCATCGAAGATCGGCTTTATTTCTTTGGTGATTGCAGGTGATCTTGGATGTTTCGTTGGCTTATAAGTTGTTTCTCCAGTTTCTCGATCAAGATGCCATTCACACCAGCTCGTCCTCCCGGGTGGGCAGACGTCATGCTTTGGGTCGTTCGTTGTGCTGCTGTAGTGGCTGAGAATGGCCCGTGTGCATCGACACATTCCATCTAGGTCACCTTTGTTGGATCGCAAGGCAAGACGGTACAGGACATGAAAACTGTCGATCCTCTTCTGCGTCAAACGCTCTTTTCCTGACAGAGGTTTTCCATCGTCCATTTTATACCTGGAATTTATGAAAGACATAAAATGAACAGTAATCACTGAGAGATTACCGTACGATCGCATATAATAATAGGCTTATTTCCCTTATCATGCCACCACTATCTCATTTTATATTTAGTATTTGAATAATAAATTACAAATTAATCATCATTGTTCTTTTCTGTATCCAAATGAGACCTGCATGTACCTTTCTTTTTGTTGACGAGGGTACGAAGCCCTGTGCCCATACGCTTCTGGACGTGTCCAGAACACTTTTACTATCGTGACGTCTGACTGAACATTTCGTCCCCGAGGCCCGACTCTTGTACAGATCTTTTGGTCTTTGATATATGTTGGCATTGTGAGAAGTTGATGGTGGGTTGACATCGGGCCTATACACGATAGTAAAAGTGTTTTGGACACGTTCAGAAGCGTATGGGCACAGGGCTTCGTACCCTCGTCAACAAAAAGAAAGGTACATTATAATTTATTATTATTATTAAGTTATTGGCTTGAGTACTTAGAAGTTTGTTTGGTCGCCGCTATATAAGTCTTAGCTGAAATATTGCTGAACGCGAGGCTAAACCTGAAATCTCTCTTTCTCGCTTTCAATCTTTATGGGATGCTGTGAATAATAACAAACGTCACGAGTTCAAAAAACTGTAGGCTATACTCAAATGAACAACCAGAATCGCGATGTAGAATCGGTCATACACGATTAACTCACGAACATTTACTAAATATTGTTGAACGCGACGTTAAACCTTAATTCTCTCTGTCTCTCTCTTTGTGTTACCCGAATAAAAAGATCTTAAAAGTAGCTGCTTGATAAAAAGTTTCACTTCGAGATCTTCGTGGAATACACCTCGGGCTGGTTATTTTTTAGTAAATGTTCCTATTAAGTTAATCGTGTATGACCGATTCTACATCGCCTGATCATGGTTTGATCGAAACGTTTCTGGCTGGTCAGATGGGTATAGCCTATATTTTTTTTTAACTTGTGAAATTTGTTTTTATGATGAGCATTCTAAAATTGAAACAGCTTTCCAACATAAGCACAGATGGAATCTGAAATCGCAATGCGGAATTTCAACAGGATCAACCTCATAATCCATGGTTAGCAGGTTAATGAAGAGAAGCCATACATTCTTTACGAAACAAGCACTGCATAAAACGATGACGGCTGGTCTCTCGCCCTTCGTCTATTAGAAAAAAGCTCTAACTTGTCCTTTGAAACTTCACACAAGAAACTGCAGTTCAATAGATTCACCTCTGAAATAGACACAAAATATCATTATCATTGAATTGAAGTCAATGACAGAAAAGGTAAGTTCACGCAAGGGACAAAACGAATAACTACTGTGTGGGATTAGGGCTTTATGTAATTTCGTGAGAACTGTCGACCGCCTCTCTCTTGTTAACCTAGTTTTATGTATACTATGATTTATCCTATTAATTTGGTGCTAATGTTATCATATGAATTAGGCTTTTTTGTTTCCTCAAACCCGCAACCGTGGCTGAATTCAACGGCTTATTCTGTGCAACTGTGAGCCCGGGGCCAAGATCAATTCAGCCCGAACTACATGCTGTCACTTCATACTGCCCTGATGTAATGCTTTTACAGTTTAAGGGGAGAGGGGGGACGATCTGTCACGGCCTGATTTTAACCCTCGGTTACTTGCTCGTGATATATTATCATTTGCAGAATGTCTACTACAGTCGTATAATGTCCGCTGTGTAATTATTGGCCAATATTTGAGTCATTGAGGTCAACACCGCTCTAAGTGAAACACAGCAGAACATAGTGATGTGGCGTCATCGCGGTTTTTGGCTTGATATGATGTCTCTCCTTGGTCCAGATGGTGTGCATTCAAATACGACGCCAGGGAATGGAGAAATGTACCAACAGCATTAACATACAAGGCCATACAATTAAGCGTTCATTAACGGACGTCGTCCACACCCCATCCCCCCCACCCTTAGCACCCCGTCAATTTTTGTCTCCTCAAGTCTATAGTTTGATCACTTAAATAGCATTTACAGGTATCAGACTAGGATGGTTTTGTCAAGTAAACTACGTACAAAATGGTACTGAGTATCTCATAAAGAGGAAATAATTTATGAGATACTCAGTACCATTTTTTTGGCCCCACCCACTACCGATCGATCTGATAGCTCACGTAAATAATACTCTGATATAAATGTAAAATTCTACCCAGAAAACATGGTATCAAAAAGGAAAGGTATCGCTATATTATCAACAAGTTTATGAGGAATGCATCACCTGTGTGAAAAGATATGGCGATATAATGTGGCGAAAGTCCAGCCTTTCCTTCCCTTTCCCCCGTTTTCATAGGTATCATTTATATTCTTCCTATCAACTCCCCTGTATTGGCAAGTAGAAATTTTGACCCTATAAACTTGTTAAAGACGACATTTCGACTTTCGCCAAACAAGGCCAGATCATCCACTACGGCGATTTTAATACACAAACTGGTCAATTATCTCACAACGCCCCTTTACCACAATATAATGACGTTCACTTCACATATGCAAAGAATGATTTACATATAACTACTAATACCTGTTCAAGAAACTTCATTGGCCTATGTATACTGAATAGACGAGTAATTGTAGACATCTTTTGGAAGCTTTTCCTGCTTTACATATAATGGACACAGCACTATTGACTACTTTCTATGTATGATCAACATAGCAGTCTCTGTAAGGCTTATCGGGCCTTACAGACTACTCTTTTGTGCTAAATGCTGTCTTTTCATCTGACGACGATACGACTCACCAATCGCTGGTGTACGAGTTATCACAGCGACACATCTCACCAATTACCAATATACGAGTTGTCAGAGCACTTCCATCATAGCTCTCTAGATTTGTATCTAACACCGTTTATGCCGGTGCTAGGGGCCGTGTGGTCATGTCATCCAAGTTGCCACATGAACAGGTACAACCAACGCGTATCTGAGATACAACACATATCACCAATCGTTAGATTCTTTGTATGTGCTTTAGAATAGGTTAACCAGAAGACTACACTGTGAAGTCATGTGGCTTTGTCAGTATGTCGGCTCCTCTTCCCACTTCTCTTATATGTGTTGTAATCTGAAAGTTCACCCACTCTCCTCAATTTCTGATCAGTACCCTGTACTACTTAACCTATCCATATCCAGCATCACAAGGTCAATGTACATGAGACTGGACCACCCACCCTTTGCGACGGTCAAACAAAATTCTAAGTATTCAGGTTAATAACTTAGCACTCCAAAACATTAAAACATCGTGCACCGGTATATAATCGTGTATGGCGAATTCTACCTCACCTGTCATGGCTTGATCGAAACGTTTCTTGCTGTTCAGATGAGTATAACCCACAATATTTTTTGAACTCATGAAGTTTGTTATTATTCACAGCATCCCATAAAGATTGAAACAGCGTTCTCAAATACATGTAAGTACAGATAGAGGGTCTGAAATCCCTATATGGGATTCCAACAGGATCAAACTCAGTATCTAGGGCTGCCTTAGCCAGTCTCGGTGTTACCTTTGATGCCAACGTGACTAGGCAACCAACAAATCACAATATCAATCTGTTGATCAAATCTACAGTCATATAATTGCAGAATATTCAAAATCGTGGGATGAGAGGTCCACTTTTAATCGCTTGACGGCAGTAGTATATAAAGTGGATTACAGACCACATTGACCTACTTTTTTGTTCCCCCCGGGCCGTATTTGGGGCGTAACTTGATCACGTGATCAAGGCATGTCTAGATGGTGGGATGGGACCAAGATGGCGGCTGATGTGGAGTGGGACCAAGATGGCGGCTGATGGGGGAGTGGGACCAAGATGGCGGCTGATGTGGGAGTGGGACCAAGATGGCGGCTGATGTGGGAGTGGGACCAAGATGGCGGCTGATGTGGGAGTGGGACCAAGATGGCGGCTGATGTGGGAGTGGGACCAAGATGGCGGCTGTGGGAGTGGGACCAAGATGGCGGCTGTGGGAGGTGGGACCAAGATGGCGGCTGACCAAGATGGCGGCTGTGGGAGTGGGACCAAGATGGCGGCTGTGGGAGTGGGACCAAGATGGCGGCTGTGGGAGGTGGGACCAAGATGGCGGCTGTGGGTGGTGGGACCAAGATGGCGGCTGTGGGAGGTGGGACCAAGATGGCGGCTGTGGGAGTGGGACCAAGATGGCGGCTGTGGGAGTGGGACCAAGATGGCGGCTGATGTGGGAGTGGGACCAAGATGGCGGCTGATGTGGGAGTGGGACCAAGATGGCGGCTGTGGGTGGTGGGACCAAGATGGCGGCTGATGTGGGAGTGGGACCAAGATGGCGGCTGATGTGGGAGTGGGACCAAGATGGCGGCTGTGGGAGTGGGACCAAGATGGCGGCTGTGGGAGTGGGACCAAGATGGCGGCTGATGTGGGAGTGGGACCAAGATGGCGGCTGATGTGGGAGTGGGACCAAGATGTCGGACTGTAGAAAAACGTATAAAAGGAGGCGATTTTTAGGGGTGGGGTGTATTCATTGCACTACCTGCCTGACTGACCTGCCTGCCTGCCTGCCTGCCTGCCTGCCTGCCTCACCTCTAGCCTGCCTGCTTGCTTGCCTGCCTGCCTGCTTGCCTACCAGCTTGTATGAGACGTGGAATAGCTTTTCATTTTACCAGTGCAAATTCACCAGCCTATTACACCGTTTTTGATCAGCCTGAGCCCACAGTCATGGAGTCATCCCAGGAAGTGAAGCTTCAAAAGTACCGTGTTCGCCTCATTGATGAGATGCAGCTGACCAGTATCACTCAGTAACACAATCAACGCCGTACACGTATGTAATATAAATTATTTTTTAATAATATCTATGCTAGGAAATCCCCCCTCCCCCCCCCTCTCGGAATTTTTCTTTCAGCTTAGGTCTTTAGGAGAACGTGTCACAGTGAAAAAAGACATCACAGTTATTTCCCTATATTATGGAAACTTTTAGCGGCCAATTTTAGTATCTATAGGTAGGCATTTATATATTGGCAGAATTTTCTCGTGTAACTCAAACATCCTCCACATGCATCAGCTGTTTTTATGTCAACAAAACACCTCTATTTTTAGTTTCATTCGCGCGAATGCATGGACGTCCACTGCCGGTTTGGACCATTTATAAATGCAAATTTCACGTATTTTTCTCGAACAGCTCATGACATATAACGCTCGAGTAATTCTCCACATATGCAGTCAGTCCTCCGGCATATTTTCCCAGCAACTTGACAAGGAACACGGAATGGGACACCGTATATTTGTTCTACGTTACACATTCCCGCTACATCATGAAATATCCGTACACCATCTCTATCTCTCTTACCCGTACGTCTCAATTTATTTCAAACTGTTCACAATACATTCTAGAATAATATGATGCACGAATTGTGTAACAAAATGGCGCATAGGATGACAATTGGCATCATTCCCCCGGATAATCGCACATTTCCAACCATAGCGCCATCTGAACCTTATTACGCAAGGGAGACAACTCGCACTAGGCCATGTTGTATTGGACCAAAACTATTGCCACTGTATTTTTGTGATTGTATGTTACATTTGTTATGTACCTGCTCATCTTGAGTGTTTGTACAATAAAATTCAATTTAGGCCAAGCCTCTTGTAGGTCCTTATTCCCACATGGTCATTTTGGGGGATGTATGTGTGTGTGTGTGTGTGTGTGTGTGGAGGGGTGTTTGGGTAGAGAGGGACCGCTATGGGTCCGAATGGGGCGTGGGAGGTGTCATGTTGTAGCTCTCGGGGGAAAAAAATGAATAGAAAAAAATGAATAAAAAAAAAAATAAATAAATAATAATAATAATAAAAAAAATGAAAAATCGGCGAGTAGTAGACAAAGGGAAAATTGGGAAGTACTGACCATGCCCCAGAATACTTCAAGGTGATATGCATATCACGGCCTTAAGGCCTATGTAAGATGTAATCTACTTCACATTTTAGTAGTATAAAAAGCGCACGTCCTATTGACCTTGCCCCTCCAAAGAAATAAGAATTCGTGACCGATTCATTGTCAAAATCGGCTATGGCGGCTGATGTGGGGTACAAGATGGCGGCTGATGTGGGATGGGACCAAGATGGCGGCTGATGTGGGATGGGACCAAGATGGCGGCTGATGTGGGATGGGACCAAGATGGCGGCTGATGTGGGATGGGACCAAGATGGCGGCTGATGTGGGATGGGACCAAGATGGCGGCTGATGTGGGATGGGACCAAGATGGCGGCTGATGTGGGATGGGACCAAGATGGCGGCTGATGTGGGATGGGACCAAGATGGCGGCTGATGTGGGATGGGACCAAGATGGCGGCTGATGTGGGATGGGACCAAGATGGCGGCTGATGTGGGATGGGACCAAGATGGCGGACTATAGAAAAACGTATAAAAGGAGGCGATTTTTTAGGGGTGGGGTGTATTCATTGCAGTACCGAACGGAGCTGTCACACCAGCCAGCCTGCCTGCCTGTTTGCCTGCCTGACCTGCCTGTTTGCCTGCCTGACCTCTAGCCTGCCTACCCGATCACTGCCTGTGTGTAGTAATCTGCCTGACCAGTATCATTGACCAGTATCACTGAGTACCATTTCGTGAGCGATTCATTGTCAAAATCGGCTCTATTTTACAGGAGTATATACGATCAGGATGAGGCGACGTGACCGATCGAGATCTCCCTTGGCGCGTGAGAATGTGAGAGGCGAACACGACTTTCCTGAGGATCCAGCTGTGCCTCCCGCTGACGCCTTGCCCGAAGACTACCCTGTGAGTGACATCTATCGGCGCCATTGGAGCACCATCCGACGATGTTTCCACCGTCATCGCCCTATTCAAGACTTTCCGGCTACAGGACCTCGCGTATCTTCCTAACTATGCCGAAAACATTTTCAGAGACCAAGTGACAGCGTTCAAAGTGAATATGACATTCGGCTATATTCTACGGCACAAAGAGACGGACCAGTTACGGTATTTTTATCCGAGCAATAATACCTATGTGTTTGACAAGCCATTCACCATCATCAACCGTGCGTCACTGGAGCCCCTCATCGACCAACTGACTACGTTGCCCGGTTGCAACGCCCCAATACCAAGTGGACTGTGGAAATGGTCACCAACGTGACATTTTTCGTGACCAAAATGAGAGATCATCCTATCGGTGCTCCTGTACTACTACCCCCTTGGCTGCTCAATCGAAAAGGACTGTATGCATTAACACAAGGCGCACATGGACCCTACAAAGACCAGAAATGTCTGTTCCGGTGTTTGGCCATTCATTTGAACGAATGTCATCCCCAGGCTTGTGATAGAGTGGCCAATATCTATTGGAGACAATATTTAGAGGAACAAGACCTAGATCCGCGGCAGTTCCGGGGAGTCCCATTCAAGAATTTGGATGTCGTGGAGTCACTGCTCAACGTCAATATCTTTGTGTACCGTTTACTACGGGAAGAGAAGGAGGATGAGGAGGAGGATCATGACACATTTGTGGCTGAATTGGTGCATCGGTCTTCAGAACGGTATGCTTCCACCATGAAAGTCAACATCTTCGACGACGGCGGGGTGAATCATTTTTCCCTGATCTATGATATGAGTCTGTACGCGCAATCCTACAGTTGTGCCCAATGCCATCGGGTGTTTAAACAGTCTTACCTCCTACATCGACACGAGAAGATTTGTGACCACACTGTCAAACGGAAATTTCCTGGCGGTGTGTACCATAACACGCCCACCATCTTCGAGGAACTGGCCGATGAAGGTCTCATCATACCGGAAGAGCATCGTTATTTTCCCTACCGGGCATGTTACGATTTCGAGGCGATTTTGGAACCGATGGACGCGGCCTCGGCGAAAACACAGTGGACACAGCGCCATATTTCCCTGAGTGTCAGTATTTCCAGCAACGTACCTGGCTATGACGCTGCACCCGTCTGTTTCGTGTCCATCGGCGACGCCCATGACTTGATTACCCGCATGATGGACTATTTAGAGGAAGTCAGTGCGGCCAGTACAGAACTATTGGTGTCCAAGTCCCAGGACGTACTGGACCAACTCGACGACCGGATTCCTACACTTGGTGTATCGTTCAGCGACGATGAAGAGTCCGAGTCAGAGTCCGAGAAGCCGGAGCCCATGCAACCGCAGGATGTCCCTTTACCTAAACCGTATGCGGAGAAATTGAAAATCCGCTTCCTGCAATACTTAGGCCAGTTACCGGTGCTCGGATTCAACTCGGGGCGATACGATCTCAACATGGTGAAGGAATTTCTGTACCCTTACTTGGCCCAGTCCGATACCATCAAGTCCGTCATCAAGAAGATCAACAATCACATGGCCCTCACTACCACATCACTCCATTTCCTGGATGTACGGAATGACTTAGCTCCCAATTATAGCTACGATCAGTGGGTGAAGGCCTATGACTGTGCACAAACCAAAGGGAGGTTCCCTTACACCTACATATCGACGCTCGACCGCTTGGAGGAAACACAGTTGCCACCCCGGGATGCGTTCTATGACGATCTCAAGCAAGTGGAATGTTCGGAAGACACGTACCAGGAACTACAGCAGGTATGGAATGACCAACACATGCAGACCTTGCGAGATTTTCTGGTGTGGTATAACAACTTAGATGTGGTCCCTTTCCTCGAAGCGGCCGAGAAAATGGTTCAACTCTTTCGTCGCGAGATGCACGTGGACATCTTCAAGGAGTGTTCGAGTTTACCGGGTCTCGCGCTTCCAAGAGTGTCCTACCTACTTCTCGCTGATACAACAAAAAGATGAGGACATGTACGATTGTTTAAAACAATTCGGCGGACCTAGCCTTATTTTTCACCGCTACCATGAGAAGGATGTCACTACTCTTCCCGGTGGGAAACCCTGTGCCAAAATCATTGGATTCGACGCCAATGCCCTGTACCTGTGGTCTCTCGCCCAACCCATGCCCAGCGGGCATTATACGCGCTGGTTGGCAGACGGTCAACATTTCACACCTCAACGTACGCCGTACAAACATCTCGCCGACCAGTGGTTGGATTGGGAAGCCGATCGACGGGGAATTTATATACGCCATCAGACCAACGCCACAGAGAAGCGCATAGGAGATCGTCGACTCCCCGTCGATGGGTTTGCCCTTGTACAAGGAACACCGACCGTATTTCAATTTTATGGGTGTTACTGGCACGGCCACCAATGTCCTTTCAGCGCTGGACGCTTCAACGAACGACGTGGGAAATCGGCAGAAGAATTACGAGCAGAAGTGGTGGAGAATGGAGATTACGTCAAAGAGTTGGGCTACGATCTTATCGAACTGTGGGAATGTGAATTTCACACCATGTGCCAGGCCCTCCCACACTTACGCGACTTCCTTAAAGCGAGCGAGTACCCGCTCAGTCGCCGGCCACTCTTGACCCTGCCACAGCTTTTCCACGCCGTTCGTTCCGGGACCCTATATGGATTTGTCGAATGTGATCTGCATGTTCCCGACCATCTCAAGCCACTCTTCGCCCAGTGCCCACCTATCTTCAAGAACACGCTGGTGGGTCGGGCTGACATTGGAGAGACCATGGGCGCCTATGCTGAGGAACATGACGTATTGAAACAACCTCGTCGAATGTTGATTGGGAGTATGTGGGCAGAGAAAATCTTGCTGGGTACCCCTCTGCTACAGTGGTACATGAGCCATGGCCTCGAAGTGACGCGCGTGTACCAAATCCTTCAGTCCCCCCCACGCCTGTTTCGCGCGGAATGCCGACATCGTCACGTCTGCCCGTCGTCAAGGGGATCAAGTTCCTAGTCAGGCCATTATCGGTGAATCTTGGAAATTGACAGGCAATGGTTACTACGGAAAAACGGTCACCAACCAAGACAAGCACGTCAACGTCAATATCTGTACTACACCACAAGCCCGCAAAAAGATCAACTCGCCTCTGTTTCGGTCCGTCGACGTCATCGATGATGATACCTATGAAATCTCTTCAGCCAAAAGGGTCATTCGTTACAACCTCCCCCTCCAAATTGGATGTATGGTATACCAGGTGGCCAAACTGAGGATGCTCCAGTTCTTCTATGATTTCATGGGTGTGTATTTTAATCCATCCGATTGGCAACTCATGGAAATGGACACGGACTCTGCCTACATGGCCGTCTCTAATGCGGAATGGGAGTCCCTGGTCAAACCCGAGTTACGCGCACAGTATGAGGTGGAACGGGACCAGTGGCTACCTCGACGTGACCATTACCAGTACGACAAGCGGACGCCGGGCCTGTTTAAGCTGGAGTGGAGCGGAGATGCCATGATCGCCCTGTCGTCCAAGACCTACTTCTGTTACGGTGGAGATGGAAACAATAAGTTCAGTTGCAAAGGGGTGAACCGGCGTGACCCCAACATCGACAAAGCCTTATACCTGGACGTGCTCCAAAGCCAGACCAGTGCGAGTGGCACTAACCGAGGATTCCGGGTCGTCGACCACCAGATGCGAACCTACATCCAGAAACGAGATGCCTTCACATTTTTCTACCCGAAACGTAAAGTTCTTCCCGATGGCATCAGTACCACTTACCTGGACTTGTGAACATATATTATCTTATACCTGGACTTGTGAATTCTAATGGACATACATATTTGGACTCTAAATTACTCTCTATATACATTACACCATGAACTTGATTGTCATTCTTTTGAATAAGTACTCGATATGTCAGTTCGATGACTCGGTTTAACTGTTATATACTCCACTGTGATTTCTCTCTCTCTATACATACGTTCACCTCAATTCTTGTTTGCAACGTTCTTATATACTTGTACATACATTCTTGTTCACTTGTTCACCTTAATAAATATTCGAACTTCACTTCGGTTTTCATGAAGTTTTTTATTGAACACCACCACCACCGAAACATTCGTACTAACCATGCTCCGAGCAGGTTATATCATGGTGTTAACACCTATGTTGGGTTTCTGGGTATTGATGGGTCACATCCCGAGCACTGAAAGAGTTCCAAATGTTTCCTTAGACGTCCGGATGTTCAACCTCCGGGACTTTTTCACCGGCCTGGCCCGACCCAGCACGCAGCGCGCGCGTGCGCGTCATCACCGGCAGTGCGCGCGGTCTCAAAAGGTCTCCCTTTCGGCAAGGTTCGGAGAATACATAGAACTTATAGTCATAAACTTAATCTATACGTGTTGGACGAGTCTTCACTCACCGTATACACGCACCTCAATGAAATGCCCGCTCCAAACCTAGACCAAAACACGTACTTGGTCTGTGGGCTGATTTCATTGGCTCTCTATTTTACTATAGTGCGCTTGCATTCTAACCTTGATGGGTTACATTTTGGCCCCATCCTACACCACTGATTTCAGTTTGACTGAATCTCCACATTGGGCATTGATGCATTATGAATAAAACACACAAGACAGGGGTTTTTGGTGAGATCTCATTTTTTTTTATTCAGTGAACAAAACAACGTGAGAACAACCACGTGAAAACTCAAGCCCAGAACAAGGGGTTTGTACATTGAAAGAACTGAAGCCCAGAACAGGGGGCGTGTGTACATTGAAAGAATTCAAGCCCAGAACGGGACTTGTACATTGAAATGATGGGCGGCCCAGTCATATACGAGTACATCTCGGTCCTCTGCCTTGGGGTACTCGTCAAACATGTGGACGATCGTCTGCATGGTATGTCCCCGACATCAATGGTACAGGTAAAACAAGCAATATTGTCCGCACACGCCACTGGTCAGGCTTTGCAACGTTTGACTGTTCCAACACCACGTCTCTGTGCCTTGATCCATGAAGTCTGTTAAATCGGGATGGAGGGGTGGCAGGCCGTACGGGTCAAAGTATTCGCCCTGCTGTTCTGTCAAGTGCACGGCCACCCAATGTTCACCGGGCCGATCCATCGGGTCTGTATTCAGGACGTAAGCAGCAGGATACACACGGTCTAATGGGAACACATCTCGGGCGAACACTCCTTGAAACACCATACGTGTTCCTGGGTCAGTCTCCAGCACGTTGCTTATCTGGTCTGTATCCATGTTAGGTGGCGTAATCACACAGGACGTTGCGCGCCTTGTCCACTTGAATAATGTTGTCAAACTCAGCGTAGCAGATCACATTGATGGTTTTCGGTAAAGGTGTCCCGAAATGCAGTTCCAAGCGTAAGTTGCCTTTCTTGACGAGACTCAGTTGATGATCGTTGTCTAAGGTGGGGGTCAGATCGAAACAGAACAATGTGTATCCTTTGCCGAAATCGTCTCGACTGATCATATTTCCCTCGTCTTGGTTGATTTGGCCGGTTGCTGTGAAGAGGTTCAGATAGCTCCGGATGTAATTGTCCGTTCCGAAATTAGGTTGTAAAGGCCGTGCCGGTACCTGTTGGCCATCCACATGCAGGGCCACGAAATTGATGTTGAACGCTTTTAGGTTGAACGGATTCCTCGAGAGAGTCCCATTATAACTGACGTTCTCCACACAGGCTAGGGTTAAACGCTTGGGCAAATCCCCCAGGAACAGGTTTTCTTGATTGACAATCATATTGCCTTTAGGAACGGAAAAGACCTTGGTCTGTACTCGTCGAATCGGGTACTGGGCTGGTTTTTTCTCCAAGGCTCTGATGTGCCCCAACTGTACACCTGGGCTGGGTTTCACTTTGCGTACAAACAGACTTGCCTCTTGGATGACAATGTTATACTCGAGGTCCTCATTCGGGGCCATCAAGGCAAACGCAGGCGTTGCGCGCACTAGTCGTATTTTGACAGGTACTCCATTCAAGAGGTATCGGTCCTGCATGAATAAGTCCGCATGCAGACGTCCCATCATATCGACCGATTCACTCTCTGCTGTGAAATTCACTCTCTCCGTGTAGCCGTCATTATCAGGACTCGCTTCCATCTTGCCTGGGGTATCTCGGTAGAACAACGGGGCTGTCAAATACGACTTTTTAGCGTCACGCTCGTAGGATAACAGTGTTTCGATGTAGGCTCGGTACGGGTAGGTGTTGGTCGAGGCGCTCACCAGTTTATCACTCAGGGCTATATCCACTTGCTGGAATAGCGAATGAAGCCAGAGATTCACTGGACCCACGGGTGCATCTGCTTTGAGGACTGTCCCATCTTTATTGGTGATTTTAGCTTTCACATATAGGTACGTATGGGCTAAATCCAGGTAGGTCGTATCTGCGTTGGTGATGGTGAATTCAATGGGGCCTGTGGCTGTAATGCTGGAAAGGGGCAGATGTTCCACCCACTGACCCTCTTCGGCACTGGTCTGAGTAGGTGGGACGGTCCATAAATCAAATTCACTGTTGGTAGAAGGACACGACTCGGCATGGATGAAAGCCATCTTTAAGAAAAGATATCCTTGGTCTTCGATGTGCGTCGTCGCTGGGTCGGTCGTCGACTGGTGTGTGGTCTCGGTGGGGCAGGTCTTTTATTCCCTACGGTGCGTTGTGCTTTGGTGACCAAGACGCCTCCCGCTTCTTTGGCTCGACGTTTCAGTGCTTCTTTGGGTGCCGCACCGCCCAAGACATCACCCGCGACTTGCAGTCCACTGCGCACCGCTTGTTTGCCGATCGCTTTGACCCCACGCGTCACCAAGGGCAGGAACGTTTTGACGATGCTCCCGAGTATGTTCCCCAGCCCATGTCCTCGTTGCATGCGTGTACCCGCAAAGACAGGAAAGTTACCTCCGGCCTGTTTGGTGTAATGATCGACGTAACTGGCTGTATGGCATTGATAAGGCACCTTCATTATGCAAAGTGAACCGCTCGGACTTGACGGAAATGAAGTGTCAGCACCACTTTTCCTCGTTCGAATGCCACCGGTCGTCCCGTGTCGTCTCTTATATCGATGACGATGGAGCTAATATCGGTCTGACTGACGGGTAGATACACGATATGCCTGAAACTGTGGGTGACTTGAGCTCCATACGTGCCTTTCACCGGGCAGACGCGCAGTAGAGGTACGTTGCTGTCGTCGACAATGTGTGCATCGACCACGTCCGAGTAGACGTACAGGCCATACATACCACCACGCATGTCCATCGGGATGTGGCCTATCTCGCCGGTGGGGCCAGCGTACCCCTGGTAATTGAAACCCAGCATTGCTGTAGGGTAGGACTGAGTTCGACACTCACGTTGGGGCTGAGCGTGAGATTGGCCTTGTCGTTGTGTGCGTTGTAATCGAAGTCCACATAATTTTTGAAGGGGAAAGATTTGATGGGTTTTGAAGTATTCGTGACGTCTCGTAGAGACTTATAATGCATCAGACTTCTCAGTCCACCCATGAACTCCTTGGGGGTATCGTATTGACCTTCCGGTAGTTTGGGTCGAGTTTCTTGTCCTTCGTAGGTCACCTCGTACCATACTTCATTGGCTCGCACGTTGTACCACGAGTAAGGGTATTGGATATCCACGAGTCCACATTCCCAGCGTCCAGGTCAATGCAACGGTTGCGGTAACTGGGTCACGTACTTGGTCAAGGTGTTGTCAGGAAACACATCAGCCGAGCTGTTACTGGGTAGGGTGAGGTAAAACATGATGACTGAGCTGTCCTGCTGCTGCTGTTGGTTTTAATACTTCTCTCAGCAATGGGCGCTAATCGCCGTGATGGTCGCGGTGACTTAGCTCTTGGTGGTTGCAGGGGGTGGCGTGGTAAAAGGGGTGAAAAAGTAGGTTCCCGCCGTGGTGGTGATTTGGGGGGTGACTCCGGTTCCCAAGGTTCTGGTGGTGTACTCACATTCTGCATAAAGGCCCAGCGCTGAGGGTTCCCCACCAATTCCTGTGGTACATGCATGTCTTTCAAGCCTTGAGCGAAGACCTCCCATCCTTGAGGATCCGTGTGCGTCCTGCGTTGACGCATCAGGTCATTCACTAAATCCGTCATGTGGGTCCGGGGACCACCTGATTCTGTACCAGGAGTTCACCTTTATCATTCCAAGTCATGTTAGGATTCTGTTTCATCCGTTGTAATACCAGGCCAGCTTGTTTCTTGAACGATGCAGGTACACTCTTCAGGACTTCGTCTTCCACCCACTGTGGGGCTGTGGGTGGTACCCCATCCGGCTGTTGGAGCGGTGCTGAGGTCGGCGGTGTGTCACGTGATGGTGGTGGTGGTGGTGCTGGAGTAGAGAGGGTTTTGTATTGGTCCATGAACGTCATGTACCGCTGAAGCGTCTCATTGTACCGTTGTACTTTCTCACTATCGCTTAACCCCGGTCTCTGTAAGATCTGTTGCATCTCTCCATCGAGGGTGTTTATCGTCTTCACCGTAGAAGGGACAGGGTAGGGCGATTGGAGGTTTTGAAGGGGCCGAGGTTCGACGAGGATCATTTTTTTCGTGTGGTTCATTGTCGGCCGAAGAGTCCACCCAATACTGGACCCAACACGGAAGCGGCCAACGGTGCTAAGATGGCCCCGAGAAATCCACCTTTCTGTAACACCTTTTTTCTTTTGTGTTTGAGACACTCGCTTCTGGACTAAGGTTCTTAGACCTGTCTTATGCTTGGTCAACTTGGTCTTCTGAGCCGGAGTCAGTGGTACGTTGCCTTTTAACAGGTTGTACCCGATCTCGCACAGACAGCGTACAAGTTCAGGGTCCGCACCGCGTACAATGGTTCGCACCAACTCGGGTGGGGCCGTCTTCAATACACGGAGCGTGGGAGCGTGCTTCCGTACTCGCGCAGACATCATGTACAACTAATGCTAGAACCCACAACTCTGCTCTTTTTATCTACTTCAGAGAACAGAGACCAAGTCAACCCTGCTGTGGTATTCATTCTTTTTATTATCCCCATCATGAAAACACACACACAGCCCAGCTGGTGGAGCCACTGTAGGTGTGTTTACATTATTTTTGCATGTACACGTGGTGAGTCTCTCCGGGAAAGATGCCGGTCCGTAGTCGAAGGTGTTCGGGGGTGGCTTGCTTCAGGTCGAAGAGCATATACCCGTGCTGAGGGGTTGTGGCATCTTTGAAGGCTTCCAACGCAAACGGTGTGCGGCCGGGATAAATCTGTCTCGCCAGGTGCAGCAGTTGAGTGGTATCTCTCGGGTTTTTGAAGACCACCAGGTAGTGGGCATTTAAGCTGATGTTCCGATGTTCTTTGTTTTTACTGAACAGATTCTGCACAATGTAGATGATGCTGAGCCGTCGATGGTGGCTGCCTTTGGTAAAGAGTTGGGTGACCCGCGCATCCGTCTCCGCCATGAGATCATCCAGAACCACCAAGGTGTCGGGTTCCAAATCGGCCAGGTTGGGTAGGCCTTCCACGAACGTGATGTGGGGCATTGCTGCATACGCTTCCTGCCATTCTCCGTAACACCACACGACTCGGGCAATGGGTGGAGTGATCATGCTGTCGGCGTGTTGAAGGAGCTTCCTGACGAAGTGCGTTTTGGCGGAACCCGTCGGTCCTGCGATGACGCAGGTGAAGGGATGCTGCCACCGAGGGTCCATGGTTGGAGGTGTATCCGCTGTCGTGGTAGTCCGCTCTTGTAAATTTGGTACGAGTGAACTGGAGTGGTGGGTACAACGTCGGTCGTCGTTGTCTGTTCACTGTCAGGGATGATGATGGTGGTGGGTACAACGTGGGTCGTCGTTGTCTGTTCACTGTGAGGGATGAAATCCGGTGGGTCTTGAGACGTAGTGGGTGTACTTGGCGTTGGTGTGGAGCTCGTTGTGGCTTGTACACGGGGTGTGGTGGTGATGACAGGGTTCGATACGGGGTTGACTGGTGCTCTCTGTAGACCGGTTTCACTGATGGCTGGTGTTCTCAGTTGGTTAAGTAACGTGCTGACATAGGCTACGTCGTAAAATACACCTCCGTACAACACACTCAGCAGGGTTAGCACTATCACCACAAAGCCTACTTGCGCTTTGCGCGTTTTGGAAGACGCTGTGTTGAGAGACGGTTACACCGTGTTCATGGTCGGACGTGGAATGAAGGATGACGGTAGTGGTGTCTGGCTTTATAGTCGTTTCACCTGGTTGGCTGCGACCCAGGAATTGAAGGAACTGGGCCAGCCTTGCCATTTCACGAAATGAAACAGTTTGCCACGTCGACGTTCCGTTTTCAAAATCTGCTCCACCGTGTAGTAGTCTTGCTGTGTTTTTACCACAGGCTGTAATTCCGTCTGGTAAAACGTCCCTAGCAACGGTTCCCCTTGAAGATCTTCCAGGTCATAGACTCGCTGCTGTCGGGGTAGGCGCCGTTTAATCAGGAAGTGCTCATCGCTCCAGTTGGGCAAGTAACTTTTCTCGAACTTGCCCTTGACTTTACTGATCCGTACAGGGTCCCCGACCTTGAACACCGCCTTCGGTGCTCGTTGCGATGGCATGGGGTACAAGACACGCCGGACTTGGGCTTCATTGCGTTGGGTCACGGTAATGGGGGCTCTCTGCATACTCCGGTGATAGGCTCGATTGTAACCCCTTACAAGTTTCGGGAGAACATCGATGTACCAC
This sequence comes from Hanleya hanleyi, assembly GCA_036873755.1. NCBI lineage: Eukaryota > Metazoa > Mollusca > Polyplacophora > Lepidopleurida > Hanleyidae > Hanleya > Hanleya hanleyi. The sequence continues at coordinate 28,391 of JAVTVY010054319.1, forward strand.
CTTGTATTCTTATAGGTGAAATATTTATACATGCGGCCTTTGAATGTCCTGTTGAACCTTTCCACCACGGAAGCCTTGGTCTCGTTGTACGTATGGAAGAAGAAAACCTTCTGTTTCTTGAGAAAGGCTTGGAACGGTCTGTTGAGGAATTCCGTGCCTTCGTCGGTTTGCAAATACAAAGGTTTGCGCCCGGTCTTGAAGATGTCTTTGAACGCCGCTATGAGATTCGCCCCCGTTTTCGTCCGGATGGGTACCACCCACGCATACTTCGATAGGATATCGATGCACGTCAAGATATATCGATTCCCATCGTTGTGTTTGGCAAAGGCACTCATATCGACCAAATCCGCTTGCCAGTGGGCATCTATTCCTCCCACGATGACCCGGTTCCGTAGAAAATGGCGACGGACAGATCGATGTAAGGTATAGGTGTCTTGTTTTCTTAACCAATCTCGGACTTGGGCATGTTGTATCCCCTGGGGTTTGGCCGCTCGATAAAGAGCCGACAATGCACTATAGGCCGCCGGACTGTCGGGACTGTAGTATAAGTTATCCAACACCTTCTCCCAGCGCTTCATGGTGACACAATGATGATGGACCCGGAGAGTATGGTTTATTTATAACAAGTTTCTACCACCGTTGTGTTGGTTGACTCAGTTCAGCCGGATAGTCTATAGCCTCGTCGTCTGGTTCATGACTAGACAGTTGTTCATTGGGTTCAGCCAGCGCGTCCTCAATAGCACGAGCCCACCTCAACTGGTCTGATGACCGCTCGTCCGGTGTAAACAGCTGGTCCACAATAGGCACCACTTTCTCCAAGGCTGTCCACAGGTCAGGGTCTAGAGTGAAGCTTTGCGTAGGATCGTGGTAACGCCCCACACGGGCAAAGAAGGGTCCACGGTGTACGTAGTTGGCGTTCTCGAGGTGGATGAGGTTTCCGTCGAGCTCACCGCTCAACACCCGTTTAAATTTGGTCCAACCATCACGGTGTAGGGTACCCGTAGTGGATGTGTACTCCGAACTCCACCCACAGGCATCCCGATCTTCCACGAGGGTGACTATCTTCATAGACGTGTAACCCCACCTGAGGTGTAAGGGGCAGGATGGCTCGCAGGACGGCTGACATGCTTGCTCCAATGTCGAACGGTGAATGACACACACTGTGTCTGACCCTCGTATTTATAGTCCCACTGTCAATGCCACAGCGCCAGGGTCAATAGGGCGCAGACTATTGTGAGGCCAACCAGCCGTCGCTGGTTCCGGCGTGAGCGCTCGTGATCCATAGCCCGAGCATCAAGGATGGCTGTCATAGTCCAGTAGTGGTGAGTGATGGCACACCTCTCCATCGAGTGCACTCTGTCGAGGACCGCTTCTGTGAACTCGTTCAGGATCTGGCGTCGCCCCTCGTTGTCGTCGCCATCTGCAAACATGGACCGAACCACTGCTCGGTAACCCGTGAGTGAACTCACCACGGTCGCATGCTGTAAAATGCGAGTCGCATAGGGCTGGATCTCCGTCATGGCTCTGCGACCGTAGAAATGAAGGTGTAGGATCCCGAGGGACGTGTTTTATAGACCAGGTCACACATGCGCGCCTAGCTGTCGGGTGTAGTCCGTGATACGTACTATTCTGATGGGTTATGTGGCTCCTATAGAGATAGTACTTCATCGACCATGGGGATTACTTTTTCCAAGGCTGTCCATAGATCAAGGTCCAGAGTAAAACCACCTTGCTTGAGACAGAGGAGTCGAGCAAAATAGGGACCGCGGAAAATGTAGACGTCGTCACACAGGTGAATGCTATCACCGTCGAGGTCAGCCAATAACACCCGTTTCAAGGTAGTCCAGCCTTCCGGGGATAAAGAGACACGCGCTGGTTCAGACGTACACCAACACCTACTGTCGTCATCGATGAGCTCCACGCGTTTGGGATACAACAATAGGGTGCAGTCCGGTGTAAGAGTGCGGGTCTCCCTCACACGCTCGTCTTCAGGCAAGACTTCAACCGCAGGTACTGCTGGGTCCCAGGGAAAATCTTCTCCACGTCTCATGCTTTCGTCTAATACAAGCTGGTAGGCAAGCAGGCTGGCAGGCTAGAGGTCAGGCAGGCAAACAGGCAGGCAGGCTAGTGGTCAGGTCAGTCAGGCAGGTAGTGCAATGAATACACCCCACCCCTAAAAATCGCCTCCTTTTATACGTTTTTCTACAGTCCGCCATCTTGGTCCCACATCAGCCGCCATCTTGGTCCCACATCAGCCGCCATCTTGGTCCCACATCAGCCGCCATCTTGGTCCCACATCAGCCGCCATCTTGGTCCCA
>JAVTVY010054321.1:0-28764 GCA_036873755.1 Hanleya hanleyi
CGTTCTTCGTGGTTAAAACTGACCCACCACCCCCATCGGATGAAAGTATTCACCCATGCACTGATAGATACTCAGAATGCGCAAACAACTATCTGAGGATATGTTTCCTCAACGGTATCCTGGCCTGTCCGATGACGATTAGAACAAACGGTTCAGTGCGAACATGGCCGAAGATGGAACTTTCTGAAATGGCGACTTCTGATTGGACAAGAGTAGCCGAGAATACATCTAACGGACAGGAACGAATATGACAGATGCAAATGGTGACCTCTGATTGGACAAGAATATTCTTGAATTGTAAATATACCCAACGCGGCTCCCCCAACGTGGGTATGATGTAACATTGGGGAGAATAAACTATATGAAAAAAAGCTTCTTGTTGTTGTTGTTCTCTTATGTGTGATCATTGTTGTTGTTGCTGTTGTTGTTCTCTGTCCGGTCTATATCATGGTGTTATGTTAGAGTGTTAAGGTGTAACGACGGGCGTCGACTGGCGTCACTGCATTTCGAAAAATTAGTGACAATTCCATGGAATATCAGAGCTTCTGAGCTATTTCACCTGGGCGTTGAAGCATTAAGAATGGCGTTGGTGGGCGTTGCTACAAGATGACATCTCACACGACGCATTCGCACCGCGGATGGTCCATCTCTACACCAAATACCATCCTTCACTGCCCCAAAATGCTCACTTTCGCTACTACTCGTACTGATGACGTCAACAATGACGTCACAGATGCTTCGGACATGCCTCAACTCGGAATGTACACCTCGAGAGCTACAAAATGACACCTCACACGACGCATTCGGACTAAGGATAGTCCCTCTCTACACCAAACTCACCCCACGCACCCACAAAATGTCCACTTTCGCTACTACTCGTACCGATGACGTCATCAATGACGTCACAGATGACGCGGACACCCCTCAAATCGGAATGTACACCCCGAGAACTACAAGATGACATCTTCCAGGACGCATTCGAACCGTGAATAGCCCATCTCGACCCCAAATACCTTCATGTACTGCCCGAAAATGTCAACTTTCGCTACTACTCGTACCGATGACGTCACAGATGACGTCACAGCTGACGCGGACATCCCTCAAATCGGAATGAACACCCCGAGAGCAACAAAATGACACCTCACACGATGCATTCGGACCAAGGATGGTCCCTCTCTACCCAACACCTTCATGTACTGCCCCAAAATGGCCACTTTACTTACTACAACCAACTGTGCATGCGCAGATTGACGCGACTTGCATTCAAAAACACGCCATTCTGACTCTACCCCACACAAGCTTCACTTTGACACCCTCCACGACCCATTCGAACCAAGGATGGTGCCTCTCTACCCCAAACACACCCCTACATAGCACCCAAAATGCCCCCTTTCGCTACTACTCGTACTGATGACGTCACTGATGTCACAGATGACGCGGACATCCCTTAAATCGGAATGTACACCCCGAGAACTACAAGATGACACCTTCCAGGACGCATTCGAACCGTGAATAGCCCATCACGACCCCAAATACCTTCATGTACTGCCCGAAAATGTCCACTTTCGCTACTACTCGTACCGATGACGTCACCGATGACGTCACAGATGACGCGAACATCCTCAAATCGGAATGTACACCCCGAGAACTACAAGATGACACCTTCCAGGACGCATTCGAACCGTGAATAGCCCATCTCGACCCAAAATACCTTCCTTCACTGCCCCAAAATGGCCACTTTACTTACTACAACCAACTGCGCATGCGCAGATTAACGCGACATGCATTCAAAACACACCATTCTGACTCTGCCCCACACAAACTTCACTTTGACACACCTCACGACCCATTCGAACCGTGATTAGCCCATCTCTAACCCAAACACACATCCACATACCCCCAAAAATGCCTACTTTCTATACTACGGGCCAGTCTGCGCATGCGCAGACTATTGAACACGGACGAACCATTAGTGTAGTCAAGTGCTCCTCCACGAGAGCTTCAAATAAGACCTCACTCGACCCCATTGGACCATGAGTGGCCCACCTAGACTCCAACATGTCCACCCCGTATGGGCCTATACACCCATAGCCATGCAGTATAGGCCTATGGGCCTACCCAGGCCTCGGTGACTTTTTTCAAAAATTTCACCGATTCGCTCCGCAACACTTCCTATCGTGTTCTAAATGACGAGACGAGTAAAACGAGACCCCACAACCCTACCGCAAATGTATAGAAGTACGTTTCCCAGGGGGATAAACATTGAACCTATACCCCAGTATGGGACTATATGGGGCTCGGTGACTTTTTTCAAAAATTTCACCGATTCGCACGGGGACACTTCCTATCATGTTCTAAATGACGAGACGAGTAAAACGAGACCCCACAACCCTACCGCAAATGTATAGAAGTACGTTTCCCAGGGGGACAAACATTGATCCTATACCCTCAGTATGGGACTATATGGGGTTCGGTGACTTTTTTCAAAAATTTCACCGATTCGCACGGGGACACTTCCTATCATGTTCTAAATGACGAGACGAGTAAAACGAGACCCCACAACCCTACCGCAAATGTATAGAAGTAGTTTCCCAGGATGGTCCTATACCTCCCCATACCCCATATAGGCATTTTCCCGTAATTTAGGATAAAGTCCGTATTCCGTATTTTTTCAGGAAAATTTTTACATACACCCACCCTGGAACTAGGGGGAGATAACTCTATTGATAGACAAGCCCCGTTAAGCCCGGCGACCTATATACCCCTCATACCCCATATAGGCATTTTCCCAGGTTTTTCGATAAAGTCCGTGTTCCGTATTTTTTTTTTCAGGAAAAATTTTACATGCACCCACCCAGCCATCAAATACCCTTCACCTAGGCTTCACGTTGATACCTCACTCGACCCCATTCGACCATTAGGGGCTCCCCTAGCTCCAAAACGGCTATTTCCATACCTTTGGGCCACCGCGCATGCGCACAATGCCGATATTTCAATCCCACACCCACCCCATCAGATGCCCCCTCACATAAGCTTCACTTTGATACCTCACTCGACCCCATCGGTCCACTAGGGGCTCCCCTACATCTCAAAACGATTATTTCCATACCCTTGGGCCACCGCGCATGCGCAGAATAACGCTATGTCAACCCCACACCCATCCCATTAGATGCCCCTTCACATAAGCTTCACTTTGATACCTCACTCGACCCCATCGGACCATTTTATCTAGGGACTACTTTTTCTCCGCGGAAGCTTTTTCCCGAGACCGAATCACCGCCAAAACCGCGGCCAAACCGCATCACCGCGGATGAATACATCCTGAATACATCTCCTCCAACAATTGGAACTCTCCTGGATTGGAGGTAGCTTTTGGTCCTTCTGCCGGAACTATACTGCACTTGACCTCTGTGACCCTCCCGTGACCTCCCGTGACCTCCACATTTCCTCCACAAATCTGCGCAGAAACACCTGCGCACTCGTCAAAATATGGTCTGTAATCAGTTTTATACACTACTCATAACCAAACGGTACAATTTCACACCTGGTTGTGACACATAAAGATAAGCAAGTCGAACATTTCTTTTCCAATAATCATGACAATATAAGCATACCTAGATTACATCCACTGTTGTACGGACAGTGTTATGAAAGATTTATGAACTGTTACGTTGTGAATGGCGAATGACAGGGGTGATATTTACGGGAGCGGATCACTCCACACACATCACATATCCGCGTGGCCCGTTGTGGCGACTTGAAGGTTTTCCATTTTCACAGCGATTCGTTGAAACAAAAACAGTTTACCTAAACAGTTTGCACTATTTAATATGCGCAGCACAGTTCGTATTTTTTCTCAATAAATCTTTTCGTCTTTTTATGGTAATGCAAGCGTCTAGTCCGTCATTCAATATTCAACCGTCGTCCATTAAAGATGTTTCACGTTATTAACACTAAATTAAAAGACAAACAATCATAGTATACATAAATATAGGCTAGTTTCCTGCCACAGAGAAGCGATCAACAGTTTTTAATGATGCCGACAAGACATCCTGATGTTTCAAAAATATAAAATCTATATAGCTCATCAGTACCGGTATTCTTAATCCATATGATTTTCGTTGTAAGGTTGTTATATAGAGAATGATTATCTCAGTCAGGCTTGATTGTGTCTGCTCATATGAACACCAGGATGATCATACGGCCCCTAACCCCGGGTTAAGCGGACTTGCACGCTACGCTCGTATTTCGCTATTAGCTTGGAGGTATAGCCCTGTTTTATAAGTTTCTGCAGTAATGTGTTGTGGCGTTGATTGAAATCGCCACATTTTACACAGGATCGAGCAAATGTTACCAGGCGAGATATGCATACGCCCATGCATAGGCCCACTGGAATATGCATTTCAGCATTCCAGATATTTTACGATACCGAAATTGTAATCATCTCTCCTGTAGTAAACTCGACGAAAGAGAAGGTACACTTCTTTTTACAGAGGTTTAGATCTAAGTATGATGTTCCGATAGGGCTATGTGTAGTTTCCGTCAAACCCAGTGGGGTGGATATATATCCTTCACTGCGTCATTTATGTAACGATTACCCACCACCAGAAGATCGTCGTAGATCTTGCACGCTACGCTCGTACTTTTGCTATCAGCATGCAATATATATCGCCAAATATGAGAACGTTGAGTGGAGGCGCATGGTGGCATAAGTTTTATAAGTTTCTGCAATAATGTTTTGTGGTGTTGAGTAAAACTGTCACAACACAGGATCTAGCAAATGCTACTAGGCGAGATATTCATACGCAATATGCAGGTCTCGCTGGAATATTGCTGTCCAGAAATGGATAGTTTACGAAATTGTAATCATCTCTTTTGTCGTAATGTTGACGTGTGAGAAAGCCCGTTTCACTCTGATAGAGATATATGTCTAATTAAGATGTGCCGTTAGGGCTATCTGCAATTTCCTCCAAATCCAGTTACGGTGGATATATATCCTTCACTGCGTCATTTATATAGCGATTATTCACAACGAGAAGATCATAAGAGGACAGATATAAGGCAGCCAACAGCGGTGCACAATTTGTACCTGTAGTAATACCTATACCTGTTGATATATTGTCTTGCCAAATTCCACACAGACATTGATGAGAAGTTGAAGCAACTCTATAAACAAATAAACATCCGATGATTGATATCGCTGTATGTGGTCGAGCTAAATTGTGCTTTATGGCTATCAGCGATCACTTTTCTTTACACAGATACTATTATTGAAAGTAAACAGTCAATAATGTCCTGATGAGGGATTGTAGTATGGAGAGTCGAAAAATGCCATGTCTGTGGATTATGTGACCTTCAGCATCAAGTTCTTCCGTAAGACATTTTGAGATTTCAATATCCACATACATTCAACTCCAAAGTTTTTAGAAGTCTGGAAATTTTTTCCCAAACTGCATTCACCCCCTGAAGGGCCCAGGGTTGAAAGAAGCTTGGTGGTGCATCTTCTTGAACCAAGTTATCAGTCTAGCGTCGTATGGTGATTTATGCATTTTGGGAGTCTAGTAAACTTTTGGTATGTCGTACTGAGTGGTTGGAAGACAAATACCTCTTTCCTTGAGAAACGTTTTGTGATTGTTGAATAAATATTTCAGAGTAAATGCAGTTTGGGAGTAATTTGATGATGGTATGCTTATACCCAATTCCTTAACCAGCACCTGGTAATTGTAATATTTACATGTGAATATCGTATTATTTGTAGCTTTGTCTGTTAGGACTATGACGAATTTACTCTGGTGAACTTCTTGCGAACTGAGGCTTCTCAGTACTTGTTTTGCTTGGGATGGGTGTTTCTGTCAATATGGAGGATTGTTTCAACGACCTTGCTCCTGATTTGGTCCAGCCAATCAGCGAATACCGTAGGGGTAACTTTTCTCGCTTTGATCAGTCAATAACGTACTGTTCCAGTGCAGTCCGGACTATCTTCTGGTCGGCCTTCAGATATATTCTTCTCTGCTCTATATTCACCGTCCTTTATCAGGAGTGGTTTTAGGTCCTTATCACTCACTATATCAAGGTTACCAGCCACAATCTGTTTGCATGGTGTATAGATAAAGTTAGACGATTCAAAATCACAAGTATAGCCTCCGATGTGTATAGGTTCCAGCTAATCTTCTTGGAAGCATTAGAGTAATTGAATATTTTGGTGACTATAGATGCAGTATACTTATATGAAATGCAAGGGGGTTCTGTTCACAAGTCACGGTTGTGAACTGAGAATAGCCGGGCAATCGTGCTGCAGACATTGTTCATACGATTCTACCAGACCTTTGTCATCATTATGAAGACCAAGTAATTGTTAGTGCACAGCCTTTTCTATTGAAGCACAATCGCTTGTGATGTTAAAAGTATGCTGCTTGCAATGCTTTATTTTCGGGCAATCTTTATCAACATCGAATTGGCCTGTTTTGAATTTATTATCATTTTGTTTTCTGAACATCATTTGCTTGTGTGAGACTTTTGTTCAGTTCTCTTTAATAACCGTACAGATTTGGAAGACGTATATATGAAGGGTATAGCATCATCAGCATACAGTTCCGCATAACAATTATTTAAGTACAAGATAAATAAAAGTATCTGGAGAATGGCCCTTGAAGTAAACCTGTTCTTACTCACATGTTTAGAATTTTCCATGGATTTTGGTCCTTTTTTAGGACGGAGTCGTATGCGCTCGCTTTACCTCCGGTTACACTGCAACAGTAATCATATACTTTTAGTCGAACGAAGCGGTCGCGTTTGTCAGTGAAATCCATCTTGTGTGTGGACCAACCCTTCCAGATCACCGTTAACTCTCCCTGATACACCAACCCTTCCAGATCACCGTTAACTCTCCCTGATACACCAACCCTTCCAGATCACCGTTAACTCTCCCTGATACACCAACGCTTCCAGATCACCGTTAACTCTCCCTGATACACCAACCCTTCCAGATCACCGTTAACTCTCCCTGATACACCAACTCTTCCAGATCACCGTTAACTCTCCCTGATACACCAACCCTTCCAGATCATCGTTAACTCTCCCTGATACACCAACTCTTCCAGATCATCGTTAACTCTCCCTGATACACCAACCCTTCCAGATCACCGTTAACTCTCCCTGATACACCAACTCTTCCAGATCACCGTTAACTCTCCCTGATATACCAACCCTTCCAGATCACCGTTAACTCTCCCTGATACACCAACTCTTCCAGATCACCGTTAACTCTCCCTCATACACCAACTCTTCCAGATCACCGTTAACTCTCCCTGATACACCAACCCTTTCAGATCAACGCTAACTCTCCCTGATATACCAACCCTTCCAGATCACCGTTAACTCTCCCTGATATACCAACCCTTCCAGATCACCGTTAACTCTCCCTGATACACCAACCCTTTCAGATCAACGTTAAATCTCCCTGATATACCAACCCTTCCAGATCACCGTTAACTCTCCCTGATACACCAACCCTTTCAGATCAACGTTAACTCTCCCTGATATACCAACCCTTCTAGATCACCGTTAACACTCCCTGATATACCAACCCTTCCAGATCAACGTTAACTCTCCCTGATACACCAACCCTTTCAGATCAATGTTAACACTCCCTGATATACCAACCCTTCCAGATCACCGTTAACTCTCCCTGATACATCAACCCTTTCAGATCAACGTTAACTCTCCCTGATATACCAACCCTTCCAGATCACCGTTAGCTCTCCCTGATATACCAACCGTTCCAGATCAACGTTAACTCTCCCTGATACACCAACCCTTTCAGATCAACGTTAACTCTCCCTGATATACCAACCCTTCCAGATCACCGTTAACTCTCCCTGATACATCAACCCTTCCAGATCAAGGTTAACTCTCCCTGATATATCAACCCTTTCAGATCACCGTTAACTCTCCCTGATATATCAACCCTTCCAGATCACCGTTAACTCTCCCTGATACATCAACCCTTTCAGATCAACGTTAACTCTCCCTGATACATCAACCCTTTCAGACCAAGGTTAACTCTCCCTGATATATCAACTCTTCCAGATCACCGTTAACTCTCCCTGATACACCAACCCTTCCAGACCACCGTTGACTCTCCCTGATATATCAACTCTTCCAGATCAACGTTAACTCTCCCTGATATATCAACTCTTCCAGATCACCGTTAACTCTCCCTGATACACCAACCCTTCCAGATCAACGTTAACTCTCGCTGATATACCAACTCTTCCAGATCAACGTTAACTCTCCCTGATACACCAACCCTTCCAGATCACCGTTAACTCTCCCTGATACACCAACTCTTCCAGATCACCGTTAACTCTCCCTGATATACCAACCCTTCCAGATCAACGTTAACTCTCCCTGATATACCAACCCTTTCAGATCAACGTTAACTCTCCCTGATACATCAACCCTTCCAGATCAACGTTAATTCTCCCTGATACACCAACCCTTTCAGATCAACGTTAACTCTCCCTGATATACCAAACCTTCCAGATCACCGTTAACTCTCCCTGATACACCAACCCTTTCAGATCAACGTTAAGTCTCCCTGATATACCAACCCTTCCAGATCACCGTTAACTCTCCCTGATATACCAACCCTTCCAGATCAACGTTAACTCTCCCTGATACACCAACCGTTTCAGATCAACGTTAACTTTCCCTGATATACCAACCCTTCCAGATCACCGTTAACTCTCCCTGATACACCAACTCTTCCAGATCACCGTTAACTCTCCCTGATACATCAGCCGTTCCAGATCAACGTTAACTCTCCCTGATACATCAACCCTTCCAGATCACCGTTAACTCTCCCTGATATACCAACCCTTCCAGATCACCGTTAGCTCTCCGTGATACATCAACCCTTCCAGATCAACGTTAACTCTCCCTGATATACCAACCCTTCCAGATCACCGTTAACTCTCCCTGATACATCAACCCTTCCAGATCAACGTTAATTCTCCCTCATACACCAACCCTTTCAGATCACCGTTAACTCTCCCTCATACATCAACCCTTTCAGATCAACGTTAACTCTCCCTGATATACCAACCCTTTCAGATCAACTTTAATTCTCCCTCATATACCAACCCTTCCAGATCACCGTTAACTCTCCGATACATCAACCCTTTCAGATCAACGTTAACTCTCCCTGATACATCAACCCTTCCAGATCAACGTTAATTCTCCCTGATACATCAACCCGTTCAGATCAACGTTAACTCTCCCTGATACATCAACCCTTCCAGATCACCGTTAACTCTCCCTGATATATCAACCCTTCCAGATCAACGTTAACTCTCCCTGATACATCAACCCTTTCAGATCAACGTTAACTCTCCCTGATATACCAACCCTTCCAGATCACCGTTAACTCTCCCTGATACATCAACCCTTTCAGATCAACGTTAACTCTCCCTGATACATCAACCCTTCCAGATCACCGTTAACTCTCCCTGATACACCAACTCTTCCAGATCACCGTTAACTCTCCCTCATACACCAACCCTTCCAGATCACCGTTAACTCTCCCTGATACATCAGCCGTTCCAGATCAACGTTAACTCTCCCTGATAGATCAACCCTTCCAGATCACCGTTAACTCTCCCTGATATACCAACCCTTCCAGATCACCGTTAACTCTCCGTGATACGTCAACCCTTCCAGATCAACGTTAACTCTCCCTGATATACCAACCCTTCCAGATCACCGTTAACTCTCCCTGATACATCAACCCTTCCAGATCAACGTTAATTCTCCCTCATACACCAACCCTTCCAGATCACCGTTAACTCTCCCTCATACATCAACCCTTTCAGATCAACGTTAACTCTCCCTGATATACCAACCCTTTCAGATCAACTTTAACTCTCCCTGATACATCAACCCTTCCAGATCACCGTTAACTCTCCCTGATACATCAACCCTTTCAGATCAACGTTAACTCTCCCTGATACATCAACCCTTCCAGATCACCGTTAACTCTCCCTGATATATCAACCCTTCCAGATCAACGTTAACTCTCCCTGATACATCAACCCTTTCAGATCACCGTTAACTCTCCCTGATATACCAACCCTTCCAGATCACCGTTAACTCTCCCTGATACATCAACCCTTTCAGATCAACGTTAAAGGTTATACCAAATGACTCTATACTACTTTGCATTAAAACATACCCAGCAGTGTTCCAAACAACAAATTAGTATTTTTTTCTCGAATAATGTCGTCGAAGTGGGTTTTAGGACACGAATAGCACACATGTGGGGGAAAACGTATTGGAGCCGTGACCTCTGGTGCCTGACGTCACAACCTGATTACGATTGCGCCCTAAACGTCATAGTCTATGACGTCGGGCGTTGTTACGAAAGATTCACCCAACTGTGGGAGTTCTAGCGTGATGTCGCTGACATTTTGACGTCACAACAGGCATTTGAGCGAGATCGTAATCAGGTTGTGACGTCACAGGTCAAGCGGTCACAGCTTTCGTCGTTTTGAAAGGGGCATGAAATTGTCGCACTCTACTGCTGCTATTTCCAACCTTGGGCAGTTTGAAAACATACAAAAATGTAAAACAAGTCTATATAATCACCTCTACAACAATTTAGCACAAAAAAGTAGCAGATGTTGAGACCATTTTGTATAACCTTTAACTCTCCCTGATACATCAACCCTTCCAGATCACCGTTAACTCTCCCTGATACACCAACTCTTCCAGATCACCGTTAACTCTCCCTCATACACCAACCCTTCCAGATCACCGTTAACTCTCCCTCATACACCAACCCTTTCAGATCACCGTTAACCCTCCCTGATACACCAACTCTTCCAGATCACCGTTAACTCTCCCTGATACACCAACCCTTCCAGATCACCGTTAACTCTCCCTCATACACCAACCCATCCAGATCACCGTTAACTCTCCCCCATACACCAACTCTTCCAGATCACCGTTAACTCTCCCTCATACACAACACTTCCAGATCACCGTTAACTCTCCCTCATACACCAACCCTTCCAGATGACCGTTAACTCTCCCTGATACACCAACTCTTCCAGATCACCCTTAACTCTCCCTGATACACCAACCCTTCCAGATCACCGTTAAATCTCCCTGATACACCAACCCTTCCAGATCACCGTTAACTCTCCCTCATACACCAACCCTTCCAGATCACCGTTAACTCTCCCTGATACACCAACCCTTCCCGATCACCATTAACTCTCCCTGATACACCAACCCTTCCAGATCACCGTTAACTCCCCGTGATACACCAAACCTTCCAGATCACCGTTAACTCTCCCTGATATACCAACCCTTCCAGATCACCGTTAACTCTCCCTGATATACCAACCCTTCCAGATCAACGTTAACTCTCCCTGATATATCAACCCTTTCATATCACCGTTAACTCTCCCTGATATATCAACCCTTCCAGATCACCGTTAACTCTCCCTGACACATCAACCCTTTCAGATCAACGTTAACTCTCCCTGATACATCAACACTTTCAGATCAACGTTAACTCTCCCTGATATATCAACTCTTCCAGATCACCGTTAACTCTCCCTGATACACCAACCCTTCCAGATCACCGTTAACTCTCCCTGATATATCAACTCTTCCAGATCAACGTTAACTCTCCCTAATATATCAACTCTTCCAGATCACCGTTAACTCTCCCTGATACACCAACCCTTCCAGATCAACGTTAACTCTCCCTGATATACCAACTCTTCCAGATCAACGTTAACTCTCCCTGATAGACCAACCCTTCCAGATCACCGTTAACTCTCCCTGATACACCAACTCTTCCAGATCACCGTTAACTCTCCCTGATATACCAACCCTTCCAGATCACCGTTAACTCTCCCTGATATACCAACCCTTCCAGATCAACGTTAACTCTCCCTGATACACCAACCCTTCCAGATCAACGTTAACTCTCCCTGATACATCAACCCTTCCAGATCAACGTTAACTCTCCCTGACACATCAACCCTTCTAGATCAACGTTAACTCTCTCTGATACATCAACCCTTCCAGATCAACGTTAACTCTCCCTGATACATCAACCCTTCCAGATCAACGTTAACTCTCCCTGATATACCAACCCTTCCAGATCAACGTTAACTCTCCCTGATACACCAACCCTTCCAGATCAACGTTAACTCTCCCTGATATACCAACCCTTCCAGATCAACGTTAACTCTCCCTGATACATCAACCCTTTCAGATCAACGTTAACTCTCCCTGATACATCAACCCTTCCAGATCAACGTTAACTCTCCCTGATATACCTACCCTTCCAGATCAACGTTAACTCTCCCTGATACACCAACCCTTCCAGATCAACGTTAACTCTCCCTGATACACCAACCCTTTCAGATCAACGTTAACTCTTCCTGATATACCAACCCTTCCAGATCACCGTTAAGTCTCCCTGATACACCAACTCTTCCAGATCACCGTTAACTCTCCCTGATATACCAACCCTTTCAGATCAACATTAACTCTCCCTGATATACCAACCCTTCCAGACCACCGTTAACTCTCTCTGATATATCAACCCTTCCTGATCAACGTTAACTCTCCCTGATACACCAACCCTTTCAGATCAACGTTAACTCTCCCTGATATACCAACCCTTCCAGATCACCGTTAACTCTCCCTGATACATCAGCCCTTCCAGATCAACGTTAACTCTCCCTGATATATCAATTCTTTCAGATCACCGTTAACTCTCCCTGATATATCAACCCCTCTGGATCACCGTTAACTCTCCCTGATACATCAACCCTTTCAGATCACCGTTAACTCTCCCTGATACATCACCCTTTCAGATCAACGTTAACTCTCCCTGATATATCAACTCTTCCAGATCACCGTTAACTCTCCCTGATACACCAACCCTTCCAGATCACCGTTAACTCTCCCTGATATATCAACTCTTCCAGATCAACGTTAACTCTCCCTGATATATCAACCCTTCCAGATCACCGTTAACTCTCCCTGATACACCAACCCTTCCAGATCACCGTTAACTCTCCCTCATACACCAACCCTTCCAGATCACCGTTAACTCTCCCGGATACACCAACCCTTCCAGATCACCGTTAACTCCCCGTGATACACCAACCCTTCCAGATCGACGTTAACTCTCCCTGATACACCAACCCTTTCAGATCAAAGTTGACTCTCCCTGATATACCAACCCTTCCAGATCACCGTTAACTCTCCTTCATACACCAACCCTTCCAGATCGCCGTTAACTCTCCCTGATACACCAACCCTTCCAGATCACCGTTAACTCCCCGTGATATACCAACCCTTCCAGATCATCGTTAACTCTCCCTGATACACCAACCCTTTCAGATCAACGTTAACTCTCCCTGATACACCAACTCTTCCAGATCACCGTTAACTCTCCCTGATACATCAACCGTTCCAGATCAACGTTAACTCTCCCTGATACATCAACCCGTCCAGATCACCGTTAAATCTCCCTGATATACCAACCCTTCCAGATCACCTTTAACTCTCCGTGATACATCAACCCTTCCAGATCAACGTTAACTCTCCCTGGTATACCAACCCTTCCAGATCACCGTTAACTCTCCCTGATACATCAACCCTTCCAGATCAACGTTAATTCTCCCTCATACACCAACCCTTCCAGATCACCGTTAACTCTCCCTGATACATCAACCCTTTCAGATCAACGTTAACTCTCCCTCATACACCAACCCATCCAGATCACCGTTAACTCTCCCCCATACACCAACTCTTCCAGATCACCGTTAACTCTCCCTCATACACAACACTTCCAGATCACCGTTAACTCTCCCTCATACACCAACCCTTCCAGATCACCGTTAACTCTCCCTGATACACCAACTCTTCCAGATCACCGTTAACTCTCCCTGATACATCAACCCTTCCAGATCACCGTTAACTCTCCCTGATACACCAACCCTTCCAGATCACCGTTAACTCTCCTTCATACACCAACCCTTCCATATCACCGTTAACTCTCCCTGATACACCAACCCTTTCAGATCAACGTTAACTCTCCCTGATATACCAGCCCTTCCAGATCACCGTTAATTCTCCCTCATATACGAACCCTTGCAGATCACCGTTAACTCTCCCTGATACACCAACCCTTTCAGATCAACGTTAACTCTTCCTGATATACCAACCCTTCCAGATCACCGTTAACTCTCCCTGATACACCAACTCTTCCAGATCACCGTTAACTCTCCCTGATATACCAACCCTTTCAGATCAACGTTAACTCTCCCTGATATACCAACCCTTCCAGACCACCGTTAACTCTCCCTGATATACCAACCCTTCCAGATCAACGTTAACTCTCCCTGATACACCAACCCTTTCAGATCAACGTTAACTCTCCCTGATATACCAACCCTTCCTGATCACCGTTAACTCACCCTGATACATCAGCCCTTCCAGATCAACGTTAACTCTCCCTGATATATCAACCCTTTCAGATCACCGTTAACTCTCCCTGATATATCAACCCCTCCGGATCACCGTTAACTCTCCCTGATACATCAACCCTTTCAGATCAACGTTAACTCTCCCTGATACATCACCCTTTCAGATCAACGTTAACTCTCCCTGATATATCAACTCTTCCAGATCACCGTTAACTCTCCCTGATACACCAACCCTTCCAGATCACCGTTAACTCTCCCTGATATATCAACTCTTCCAGATCAACGTTAACTCTCCCTGATATATCAACCCTTCCAGATCACCGTTAACTCTCCCTGATACACCAACCCTTCCAGATCACCGTTAACGCTCCCTCATACACCAACCCTTCCAGATCACCGTTAACTCTCCCTGATACACCAACCCTTCCAGATCACCGTTAACTCCCCGTGATACACCAACCCTTCCAGATCAACTTTAACTCTCCCTGATACACCAACCCTTTCAGATCAACGTTAACTCTCCCTGATATACCAACCCTTCCAGATCACCGTTAACTCTCCCTGATATACCAACCCTTCCAGATCACCGTTAACTCTCCCTGATACACCAACCCTTTCAGATCAAGGTTAACTCTTCCTGATATACCAACCCTTCCAGATCACCGTTAACTCTCCCTGATACACCAACTCTTCCAGATCACCGTTAACTCTCCCTGATATACCAACCCTTTCAGATCAACGTTAACTCTCCCTGATATACCAACCCTTTCAGACCACCGTTAACTCTCCCTGATATACCAACCCTTCCAGATCAACGTTAACTCTCCCTGATACACCAACCCTTTCAGATCAACGTTAACTCTCCCTGATATACCAACCCTTCCAGATCACCGTTAACTCTCCCTGATACATCAGCCCTTCCAGATCAACGTTAACTCTCCCTGATATATCAACCCTTTCAGATCACCGTTAACTCTCCCTGATATATCAACCCGTCCGGATCACCGTTAACTCTCCCTGATACATCAACCCTTTCAGATCAACGTTAACTCTCCCTGATACATCACCCTTTCAAATCAACGTTAACTCTCCCTGATATATCAACTCTTCCAGATCACCGTTAACTCTCCCTGATACACCAACCCTTCCAGACCACCGTTAACTCTCCCTGATATATCAACTCTTCCAGATCAACGTTAACTCTCCCTGATATATCAACTCTTCCAGATCACCGTTAACTCTCCCTGATACACCAACCTTTCCAGATCAACGTTAACTCTCCCTGATATACCAACTCTTCCAGATCAACGTTAACTCTCCCTGATACACCAACCCTTCCAGATCACCGTTAACTCTCCCTGATACACCAACTCTTCCAGATCACCGTTAACTCTCCCTGATATACCAACCCTTCCAGATCACCGTTAACTCTCCCTGATATACCAACCCTTCCAGATCACCGTTAACTCTCCCTGATACACCAAGCCTTCCAGATCAACGTTAACTCTCCCTGATACATCAACCCTTCCAGATCAACGTTAACTCTCCCTGATACACCAACCCTTCCAGATCACCGTTAACTCTCCCTGATACATCAACCCTTCCAGATCACCGTTAACTCTCCCTGATACACCAACTCTTCCAGATCACCGTTAACTCTCCCTGATACACCAACCCTTCCAGATCACCGTTAACTCTCCCTGATACACCAACCCTCTATGAGTATCCCACTTTTCCCAAAGTTTGGTTAAGTTGTTTGATAGAAATACACACCCGTTGTCTCGATACGGTATTTTCTAACGTCATTTTCTTGGCAAAGGCGACGATTTCGTTGCTTGGACATAGGTTTCAATGACAAAAGCGATATTAGTATCCCAGAAAAAAATCATAAAATGTGTGTAAACAAATGTGCAATTCCGGTTTGTCTTCCAGATCACCGTTAACTCTCCCTGATACACCAACCCTCTATGAGTATCCCACTTTTCCCAAGTTTGGTTAAGTTGTTTGATAGAAATACACACCCGTTGTCTCAATACGGTATTTTCTAACGTCATTTTCTTAGCAAAGGCGACGATTTCGTTGCTTGGACATAGGTTTCAATGACAAAAGCGATATTAGTATCCCAGAAAAAAATCATAAACTGTGTGTAAACAAATGTGCAATTCCGGTTTGTCTTCCAGATCACCGTTAACTCTCCCTGATACACCAACCCTCTATGAGTATCCCACTTTTCCCAAAGTTTGGTTAAGTTGTTTGATAGAAATACACACCCGTTGTCTCGATACGATATTTTCTAACGTCATTTTCTTGGCAAAGGCGACGATTTCCTTGCTTGGACATAGGTTTCAATGACAAAAGCGATATTAGTATCCCAGAAAAAAAAATCATAAAATGTGTGTAAACAAATGTGCAATTCTGGTTTGTCTTCCAGATCACCGTTAACTCTCCCTGATACACCAACCCTCTATGAGTATCCCACTTTTCCCAAAGTTGGTTAAGTTGTTTGATAGAAATACACACCCGTTGTCTCGATACGGTATTTTCTAACGTCATTTTCTTGGCAAAGGCGACGATTTCGTTGCTTGGACATAGGTTTCAATGACAAAAGCGATATTAGTATCCCAGAAAAAAATCATAAAATGTGTGTAAACAAATGTGCAATTCCGGTTTGTCTTCCAGATCACCGTTAACTCTCCCTGATACACCAACCCTCTATGAGTATCCCACTTTTCCCAAAGTTTGGTTAAGTTGTTTGATAGAAATACACACCCGTTGTCTCGATACGGTATTTTCTAACGTCATTTTCTTGGCAAAGGCGACGATTTCGTTGCTTGGACATAGGTTTCAATGACAAAAGCGATATTAGTATCCCAGAAAAAAATCATAAAATGTGTGTAAACAAATGTGCAATTCTGGTTTGTCTTCCAGATCACCGTTAACTCTCCCTGATACACCAACCCTCTATGAGTATCCCACTTTTCCCAAAGTTTGGCTAAGTTGTTTGATAGAAATACACACCCGTTGTCTCGATACGGTATTTTTTAACGTCATTTCCTTGGCAAAGGCGACGATTCGTTGCTTGGACATAGGTTCTACCGAATATGATTAGGTTCTTCTCTTGATTTGAGCAAAATATTAGTTAATAAGTTGAAAAGCTTTGACCAGTCCCAAATGTAGAAATTAACCATGTGACATCAAACAATCTAACATTTATCTTAGAGATATCATACTTCTATTAGATTTATCCGAATTACATATCGGTTTTTCGCTTGTTTATTACAAATTTTCGATTTGTACAAATATACGAGACTTCATATCAAGTATAAATCGCATTTCTATCCAATAAGCAAATATTATTTTGGTTTGAGGTGTGGTATTTGTATTATTGGGAGAAATCATACCGGTGAATGTCTCAAACTACCAAAATGAGCCAAGGCTGTTTTTATGCAATTGTCTTTCACAATTCTTTCTGATTTGAAACTGTATTTTTTAGACTTGGAGAAAAATGATCGAATCTTGAGGATTTTGGTCTAAATATTCAAGAGGACTCGCAGCAAATAATAATCGATTTTATCTTCTATTTGACCTTACATCAATTTGTCCCTTTTCGGTCGTCTGATGTACGTGAGTAGTATACAGCGCGTAAAATAAGGAACATTTCACCCGGATGTAGAGGTCATAGAGGTCAATGATGAATATTGACCAATCAAATGCGTGGATGTAGTTAGACTGCGCATGTGCAGAATTGGTGGTGACGTCATAAGTGTGGATGTGCGCGTGAGGGCCAGTGGGAGGTGGGACAAGATGGCGGCCTGTTTTAGTGTAGTGTGGGAGGTGGGACAAGATGGCGGTTGGTTTTAGTGTGTGTGTGGGAGGTGGGACAAGATGGCGGCCTGTTTTAGTGTGTTATGTGGGAGGTGGGACAAGATGGCGGCCTGTTTTAGTGTGTTGTGTGGGAGGTGGGACAAGATGGCGGTTGGTTTTAGTGTGTGTGTGGGAGGTGGGACAAGATGGCGGCCTGTTTGTGTGTCGTGTGGGAGGTGGGACAAGATGGCGGCCTGTTTTAGTGTGTTGTGTGGGAGGTGGGACAAGATGGCGGCCTGTTTTAGTGTTGTGTGGGAGGTGGGACAAGATGGCGGCGGGTTTTAGTGTGTGGGAGGTGGGACAAGATGGCGGCTTGTTTTAGTGTGTTGTGTGGGAGGTGGGACAAGATGGCGGCCTGTTTTAGTGTGTCGTGTGGGAGGTGGGACAAGATGGCGGCGTGTTTTAGTGTGTGGGAGGTGGGACAAGATGGTGGCCTGTAGAAAAACGTATAAAAGGAGTCGATTTTTAGGGTAGGGGTGTATTCAATGCACTACTCTGTGGAGCACTTTGACTTACCTGACCTGACCAGCCTGCCTGCCTGTTTCACCTCTAGCCAGCCAGCCAGCCAGCCAGCCAGTTAGTCATCCAGCCTACTTGTATCAGCTGTGGCCATCCCTATTACTTTTTTCGATTTTACCAGTGCAAATTTAACAGACTATTACTCCGTAGCAGTTTTTCATCCACCTGAGCCCCTCGTCATGGCGTCATCATCATTTTTAGTGAGGCTTGCAAAGTACCGTGTTCGTCTTATTGATGAGATGCAGCGTGTAGAAGAAATATGTTATATCCTTATGGATGGAAACATACTCCACCAACAGCGTGTCGACGAAATCATGGCTGAGAAAACTTTTTCAGA
Organism: Hanleya hanleyi; assembly: GCA_036873755.1. Classification (NCBI taxonomy): domain Eukaryota; kingdom Metazoa; phylum Mollusca; class Polyplacophora; order Lepidopleurida; family Hanleyidae; genus Hanleya; species Hanleya hanleyi. The sequence goes on from JAVTVY010054321.1 coordinate 19,237, forward strand.
ACAAAACAAAGCCCTCATCGATGGTGTACTGCGCTCTAGCCCCTATGCATTTCTAGCCTTCGTGGCGGGGTTGAAGATCACGGGAAATGAGGAACTAGCGGATCTACTTGAAGCCGACGTTATACAAGATGAAGATATCTTAGCGATGGATACCACTACCGAACAGCGTACAGCTAGCAAACGTACACACACTACCCCAGAGAGTACTACCCCAGATAGTACTACCCCAGGGAGTACTACACCTGCTAAACGTGGTGGACGATCTAAACGGTCTCGACTAACACCGTTAGAAATACCTGAGTCAGTGATTGAGCCAGTAGTACCCCCGCAAGCGCCTGAGAAAAAACAGATGGTGGTAGAACTTCCTATGTCTGTGCAGGAGATTAATAACCTCATCCAACAGGCCTACCATGTAGCTCACACCGACATTTGGGAGCTCTCACCTTATTTAACAGTGAGTGTGAAAGATGAGGAAGTGCATTTTAATGCGGCGGGCTTTCACGACAGACCCGGTAAGCATATTGCCCTGACCTTAGAGAACTGGCAAAAACTGGATACCCTTGAATACGCCATCGAAGCGGTGATTCGTGACCAGGGGAGTGATGAAGCGAAATTTCATCTGGGTGACGACATCTTTGTGAGCTGTGCTTATTTCAATGACCAGCTCCTCGTCCACATCCGTAAATGGCGAAAACGGTTAGATACCCAAGAGCTTGTTGCCTGTCCTCAGGGTGTCACTTTGAAATTAATGGCGTGGCGGAAGTTGCAGAGTCTCGCAAGTTCCATTCGTTCAGCTCTGGTCTACCAGGTGTCTCACTATATTTACCTGAAATACATCGACACAATCCTCCATCTCATCAGACCTCAAATTCCCCAGGACACTCGAGTACCTTCATACGCAATGATCACTGAAGCACTGGAGGCCGTGACGGAGCCGCAAATTGCCCTTGGAGTTGAAGCGGCCTGTCCTTCCAAAATTCCACGTGAGGAGATTATCACGTACATTTATGTGCATCAAGGACGGAAAGATGATGATGAATTCAAACAAGTGTTGTTGAAGAATTATTGAACAGAACCAGTGTTGAACAGAACATTTTACCATACACATTCATTGAAGTGGCTTGAGAGCGTATAATTGTATTTAAAATTCACAGGTTATTTTTTTACTGTTAATTGTATTAAATGCAGAACTATTTAAAAATTCAGAGTTTTTTTACTGTTAATTGTATTTAAAAATTCAATACTCAGATATAATTGTATAAAAATTCAATACCCTTGTGAACACGTTCATTCTATTTGTGTTAATAAAAAATAGTATAAAATTAAAATGCTTGTTAGTGTTCTTTTTTTTTTTAAATTATGCACAAGACCGATATGTCAATCTCACACCCAGTCCATTACATCGCCCTTCATGAATGCTTCACTTTGATACCTCACTCCATCCCATCGGTCCATTAGGGGCTTCCCTAGATGCCAAAACGTCTATTGTCATACCTTTGGGGGCCGCGCATGCGCAGAATCACTCTAATTCAACCCCATACTCAGTCCATCACATGCTCCTTCACCTAAGCTTTAATTTGATACCTCTCTCGACCCACTACCTCCAAATTAAAAAAAGAGTGTATTTATACACTCCTGAAGGAGCTAAACAATTTTTTTTGCAGGTAGAGGGTCGAGTGAGGTATCAAATTGAAGCTTAGGTGAAGGAGCATCTGATGGCCTGAGTATGGGGTTGAATTAGGGTGATTGTGCGCATGCAAATACTCCATCGGTCCATTAGAGGCTTCCCTAGATGCCAAAACGTCTATTTTCATACCTTTGGGGGTCGCGCATGCGCAGAATGCCGATATTTCAATCTCCTACCCAGTCCATTAGATAGCCCTTCTCCTTACCTTCAATTTGATACCTCACTCGACCCCATTGGTCCATTTTTAAAACAATTTTTTTTTGCTATAGGGTGATAATTTACACCCCTTTTTTTTCGCTAATGTCACTAATTTCAATATTTAGTGGTTAAAAAAACATAGAAAATGAAAAAGATTTTTTTTGCCTTCATTAATCTTTTTTTCTTTGTTTTTTTAAAATAAAATTTTTTTTTGTCTTTCCTGCCTCCCTCCCCCCCTCCCCCCTCCCCCTTTTTTCCCCTTTTTTCAAAAAAAAAAAAAAAATTTTTTTTTTCTTTGGGGATAAGAATGATGGAGTCTGATGTTAATTTTTGTGCTTTTGTTGAAGTTCTCTTTCGGGAAAGATGGTTGGCCCTGAAAAGGGCCTTTGAAGTGTTACACGACCACACTTATTATGCACGGTAAATCCGTTTAACGGCTCCTACGTGTTTCCGGCATAGGGGGCACTTTACTTTGAGATGGTTTTCTCCGGCTTCAAGGCAATGACATCCATCCCCCGCACAGGTGAGAGTTACCCAACACTCTTGACACACACACAAGTGTCCACACGGGAGTACAGCATATAGGCTTTCTTGATCAGTGCAGATGCTACATTTGGTTTTTTTGTCCTCTTTATGCAGTTTTTTGGTCAGTTTATTAAGCTCTGCACACAAATTATTATTGTTGTCTTCCATCGTCTGAATCACTGTGTTGAGGCGGGTTATCTCGGCTTCATCCAAAGAGCTTGGTTGTGTTTCCGAAGTGGATGGAGTTTCACAAGGCGTCGTCGTTATTGCAGGTCTACTATTTAACCATGGAAGTGTGTCTTCATCTGCATCAGTAATAGTTTCGTCTTGTTCTTGTAGGGTCTCCATCCTGTTTATTTCTGGGTTTTGGTCTTGTCTTTCCCGCCGCAATCGGTCATCTTCTTCCGCCATTACCACTTGCCTGAGTTGTGTCAATTCTTCTGTGCTGTGTATTAACCTGGCCTCGTCTTCAATAACCCGCTGAAAACTGGTGATGAGGGTTATTCCTCCGTCCTGCTCACTGCTAACGATTTCTCTGTGTTCTGAAGCCCCATTTCTCGGATCTCTAGGCGGATGATGAGTAAATAGAGGTGTTCTACTTCTTCTGGAACTCATGCTTCTATTTTGTAAATAAAATGTCAATTTACAGGCTATTTATAGGCAAGTGGACTGAAGTGGGAGGTGGGACAACATGGCCGTCTGTTTGTGTATATATTGTGGGAGGTGGAACAAAATGGTGGTCTGTTTGTGTGTGTGTCTATGAAGGAGGGTCACCAAAGGTCAATGAGTACATAGTTCTGGCAGAAACAGTTCCGGCAGAAAAAAAAAAAAAATAAAATGTATTCATGCGCGGTGATGTGGTTTGGCCGTGGTTTTGGCGGTAATTCGGTCTCGGGAAAAAGCTTCCGCGGAGAAAAAGTAGTCCCTAGATAAAATGGTCCGATGGGGTCGAGTGAGGTATCAAAGTGAAGCTTAGGTGAAGGGGTATGTAATGGACTGGGTGTGGTGTTGAAATATCGGCATTCTGCGCATGCGCGGTGGCCGAAGGGTATGGAAATAGCCTTTTTGCAGCTAGGGGAGCCCCTAGTGGACCGATGGGGTCGAGTGAGGTATCAAAGTGAAGCATTCGTGAGGGGGCATCTTATGGGCTGGGTGTAGGGTTGAACTATCGGCATTCTGCGCATGCGCGGTGGCCCAAGGGTATGGAAATAGCCGTGTTGGAGCTAGGGGAACCACTTATGGTCCAGTGGAGTTGTATGAGGTATCAAAGTGAAGCATTCGTGAAGGGGCATGTAATGGGCTGGGTGTGGTGTTGACATATCGGCCTTCTGCGCATGCGCGGTGGCCGAAGGGTATGAAAATAGCCTTTTTGGAGCTAGGGTAGCCCCTAGTGGACCAATGGGGTCGAGTGAGGTATCAAAGTGAAGCATTCATGAAGGGGCATCTAATGGACTGGGTGTGGGGTTGAATTAGGGTCATTCTGCGCATGCGCGGTGGCCCAAGGGTATGAAAATAGACGTTTTGGCATCTAGGGAAGCCCTAATGGACCAATGGGGTCGAGTGAGGTATCGATGTGAAGCATTCGTGAAGGGACATCTGATGGGCTGGGTGTAGGGTTAAATTAGGGTCATTCTGCGCATGCGCGGTGGCCCAAGGGTATGGAAATAGACGTGTTGGAGCTAGGGGAGCCCCTAATGGACCAATGGGGTCGAGTAAGGTATCAAAGTGAAGCTTATGTGAAGGGGCATCTGATGGACTGGGTGTGGGGTTGAAATATCGGCATTCTGCGCATGCGCGGTGGCCGAAGGGTATGAAAATAGCCTTTTTGGAGCTAGGGGAGCCCCAAGTGGACCGATGGGGTCGAGTGAGGTATCAAAGTGAAGCATTCATGAAGGGACATCTAATGGACTGGGTGTGGGGTTGAATTAGGGTCATTCTGCGCATGCGCGGTGGCCGAAGGGTATGAAAATATCCTTTTTGGAGCTAGGGCAGCCCCTAGTGGACCGATGGGGTCGAGTGAGGTATCAAAGTGAAGCATTCATGAAGGGGCATCTAATGGACTGGGTGTGGGGTTGAATTAGGGTCATTCTGCGCGTGCGCGGTGGCCCAAGGGTATGAAAATAGACGTTTTGGCATCTAGGGGAGCCCCTAATGGTCGAATGGGGTCGAGTGAGGTATCAACGTGAAGCCTAGGTGAAGGGGTATTTCATGGCTGGGTGGGTGCATGTAAAAATTTTCCTGAAAAAAAAAAAATACGGGCCATATCCAAGATGGCGGCACGTATGTTCAAGATGGCGGCACATCAGGTGTCGAAAACTGGCCATTCCGTCGGGATGTGGTCACCTAGTGTCGAAAACTGGTCCTTGTATGGGTCCTGCTAGACGTTTTGACGCCATGATATAGACCGGAGAGAGAGAGAAAACAACAACAACAAGGATGACACATGAGGGAACAACAACAACAACAAGTTTTTTTTTCATATAGTTTATTTCCCCCTCCATCATAACATACCCACGCTGGGGGAGCCGCGTTGGGTATGTTTACAATTCAAGAAAGACTCTTGTCCAATCAGAGACCGCCATTTGCATCTGTCCTATTCATTCCTGTCCGTTAGATGTATTCTTGTCTAATCAGAAGTCGCCATTTCAGAGAGTTCCTTCTTCGGTCATGTTCATTCTGAACCGTTTATTCTAATCATCGTCGGACAGGCCTGGATATTCTTCGGGCAGCATGTCCTGAAACAGTTGTTTGCGCATTCTGATCGCATTTTCCAGGGCCTCTGTGGATGGTAGTCCCATATCCTCTTTCCAAGTGACGCTTGGTCTTCATGATGGACCTGTGCGTGGGGTCCCCTTTCATTTCAAGCGGTAGTAAGGTATACTGTTCATAGATCGCCATGGCTGTTTTCCTGATGCGGGGCCGCATTTGGGTGTACGTCTGCTGTAAATTATCCTCTCCGGCGTCCTCGATCGCTTCAGCGTGAGTATTGATAGCTGCTGTCACAATACGATCCCAGAAGGTAGGTTCTGCCTCACTTTCCTGGGATGAAGGCCGATTCTCTGAGGTCAAGCTCTCCATATCAGTAGATAGACTGTCAGCCATCTTGGATTCGGTATCAGTCGATGCACTCTCATCAATCTCTGTATCAGTATCTGCCTCAACGGGCTCCTCGGCGTCTTCAGTCCCATGTATATTTTTCTGGTGTCGCATCATATCGTAATGTCTGGTGAACGTGCGTTCACACTCAGAACAAGTATAAGCCATGTTGACGGTTGAACGACGACTGTGCGTGTTTGGGAATACGCTCGCTTTTATAGACAGTAACGCCCATCAACGCTTAGCTCAACGCTTCAACGCCCTGGTGAATTAGCTCAGAAGCTCTGATTTCATGGAATTGACACCAATTCATCGAAATGCAGTGACGCCCGTCAACGCTCGTCGTTACGCTTTAACGCTCGTCTCAACGCTTTAACACACTTTCTTAATGCTTTAACGTTGTTTAATGATGCGTTCGAACAAATGTTTCTTTTGTGCTATTGCTCTGACATACGCCGCTTTCCAGTTCACGCCCGAGGTTTTCAACATCGACGCTGTTCTTTCAATTTCCATATGGACTGGGTCCTTATCCAACAATTTTATATGGGTCAGTAAGTCGACATACTGCTGACGTAAAGCCCGTCGTAGTCTGGGTGCCAATCTGTTATGGGCTAAAATTGCAGCTTCCTCTTTCGAATACCCTTTGCGTTGAAACTTGTTTCCTGTGGCCTCCAACATCCTGCCCATCTCGGCGTCCATACTTTCTTTGAACAAATCCTTCCATAGCCTCGAGTTCACATTATGTTCTTCAACCTCGGGTTGGGCCTTCACGGTTGGGTGATATTCCAGGACTGATGGTATGAAGCGGCCCGCTGTATGGGGGTGGGCTTCTGCTGCTGCTCTGCCAGGAGTGCACTCGGCGGATGGTGTAGGGGTATAGGCCGTTGTGGTGATTCCTCGCCGGGTAACAGGTGGGTCGTCAGCCGACGATCTTCGGGGTATGGGCTTTTAAATCTACGAACAGGTAGCCGTACGGACGAATTGTCGCTTCTTGAAACGCCCACATAAAATGGTCAATGTTCTGAGGATAAATTTGACTACCAAACACACGGATTTGTGCTCTATCAATGGGATTGGAGAACAACACAAAGTATTGGCAGTTCAAGGCAATATCTCTGGACGCCTTCCCTTGAGGAAAGAGATTCTGAGTCAAATAGATGACGGACAGATTTCGATGATGGGACACTTTGGTGAATAGGTCGGCGATTTTCGAATTGTCCTTGGCCGCACTCATCAGATCATTGAGCACTACCACGTTGGTCTGCTCGGAATCGAAGTCATAGGGTTCGTCTATGTCGTGAGGAATTCCTGGAACAAAGCTCACATTCTGTAGTCGTGCAGTTTCGTAGGCGGGCTGCCATTGGCTATAACACCAAACAACACGTGTCGGAGCTGGGGCTGCCACACCTTCCTCTAAGAACTTCATCACCCAGGACGTCTTTCCACACCCCGTAGGGCCGCTCACCGTCATCGTATAAGGGTGCTCTAATACTGTCGTGTGTGACGTAGGTGTTGATCGTTCCTCGCGCGTACTTTGAATTTGCACGTTATCGGGACTCCGTTCCTTGAGATGGCTTCGCTGTATATGTCTACGTAGATTAAATGGCGTGAAAATGACTTCGAACACAAGTGACATGCGTAAACCATGGCTCTCATCTCCACGGACACCAGGCGTATAATGAAGCTTTCACAGATGCATGTGTGTTTATATGCAAGAGCTCCGAGCTCGCGGGGCTCTTGGAGCTCCGGAGCTCATGGAACTCGGAGCTCCGGAGCTCATGGAACTCGGAGCTCCGGAGCTCCGACGCCACCACCGGGCGTTGACGGGCGTTGCTACAAGAGAACTCGGAGCTCCGGAGCTCCGGAGGTCACTTCCGCTTCCGTTCACGTGACCGGAACTGACCTTTGACCCCGGCGCGCTCCGGAGCTCCGACGCCACCACCGGGCGTTGACGGGCGTTGCTACAAGAGAACTCGGAGCTCCGGAGCTCCGGAGGTCACTTCCGCTTCCGTTCACGTGACCGGAACTGACCTTTGACCCCGGCGCGCAAGGCGAATACTTTGATTCCTACGGACTTGCACCCCTCCATACCGATTTGGTGAAATTCATGGACGTCTCTACTACAGAGTGGCGTTGGAATACGCAAAGATTACAAGGCCCCTTGAGTAGTGTGTGCGGACAGTACTGTGTGTTTTATCTCACTCATCGGAGTAGAGGACATTCTATGCCTACCATTGTACATATGTTTGATGATTATTGTCAAGCCGAAGACCGGGATGTTCTCGTCTATGACTGGACGGCCTCTCGTTTTAATGTGCATGCTCCATTTCTCTGGTTAACTTAAAAAAATGGACTGCGCGCAGACCTCCCTTGTTTATTATTGTTATGACGTTGTTGTTCTGACGTTGAAATAAAAGATTGAAAAAAACACAATGATGGGTTTTGACTTTCTCTCTTTTTATTTAAGTCAACAAGAATGGGTTACTATACAAATAGAATACGGTATGTACACATAGAATAGTAGTGATAAGGTACAAAAAAAGTTTTGTCAGGAGTAGGATTCGAACCTACGACGGGTTTCACCGACCAGCACTTAGGACTGGCGCCTTAGACCACTCGGCCATCCTGACTTTTACAGTTTTATAACTCGTGTATCCACAGTTAATGTTCCACATTTTACAAGTCCAAGTAAGTGGTGCTCACACCGTCGGCCAACACTTTTCGTTTAGGATAAAAGAAAGTAAAAGCGTCTCGTTTCTGGATGTAGGTACGCATCTGGTGGTCCACCACTCGGAATCCTCTGTTAGTGCCAGTGGCACTCGCTTGGCTCTTCAACACGCCCAGGTAGATGGCCTTGTCGATGGCAGGGTCACGTCGGTTCACGCCTTTACAACTAAACTTGTTGTTTCCATCACCGCCGTAACAATAGTAGGTTTTAGAGGAGAGAGCGATCATAGCATCTCCGCTCCACTCTAGTTTAAACAGGCCGGGTGTCCGCTTGTCGTAGGTGTAGTGGTCGCGTCGGGGTAGCCATTGATCCCGCTCCGCTTCATACTGTTCTCTTAGCTCGGGTTTCACCAGGGACTCCCAATCAGCGTGGGAGACGGCCATGTAGGCCGAATCTGTATCCATTTCCATGAGTTGCCAGTCTGAGGAGTTAAAATAGACACCCATAAAGTCATAAAGAAACTGCAACATCCTCAGCTTGGCCACCTGATAGACCATACACCCAATTTGCAGGGGTAAATTGTACCGGATAGTCTTCTTGGCTGAAGTGACTTCATAGGTGTCGTCATCGATGACCTCCACGGACCGAAACAGCGGGGAATTCACTTTTTTGCGGGCTTGGGTAGTATTGCAAATGTTCACGTTGACGTGCTTATCCTGGTTGGTTACCGTTTTTCCATAATAACCATTGCCAGTGAGTTTCCAAGATTCAGCGATCATGGCCTGATTCGGGTATTCATCACCTTGACGACGGGCCGATGTGACGAGGTCCGCATTCTCCGCAAAACAAGCCTCGGGGACGTACTGTAGGACTTGATAGATTTGAGTAATTTCCAAACCGTGGTTCATGTACCACTGCAGTAAGGGCGTGCCCAACAAGATTTTCTCGGCCCACATACTGCCAATCAACATACGGCGAGGTTGAGACAAACACTCGTGTTGCTCTGCGTAGGCGCCCATGGTCTCTCCAATATCAGCCCGACCCACCAGCGTATTCTTAAAGATGGGCGGACACTGGGCGAAGAGAGGCTTGAGAGTGTCGGGAACATGCAGGTCGCATTCTACAAAGCCGTAGAGCTGCCCCGAACGAATGGCGTCCAACATCTGGGGTAGACTGAGCAGTCGCCGACGACTCAAGGGGTACTCTCGTTCTTTTAGGAACCGTTGTAAATGAGGCCGGGCCTGGCACATCGTGTGAAATTCACATTCCCACATTTCAATGAGCTGGAATCCTCGCTCTTTGATATAATCCCCGTTGGCCACCACTTCTTCCCTTAATTCTTCAGGTGTTTTCC
>JAVTVY010054322.1:0-30819 GCA_036873755.1 Hanleya hanleyi
AGATATGTGATTCCATAAAATAAGCAACATGGTGCTAGTCTAATGCCAAGACATAGCGGGGATTTGTCAGTACCGATAGAAGAGTCACACACGTACGGTTAAACCTACGTGGCCTGAGGATGGGGAGGGCACTTTCCGCCCTCCCCCCTGTTGGTTTTTTGCTGGTATCTCCAGAACGACAAGAAAATGAGAGCTGAAACTCCGTGACTTTTAAGATTATCATATTGGGGTCATTTTGAGCCTATTTGCACGACCACCCGACCAACGGCTAATGGGTAAATTCAAAATGGCGGCCATGTGGAGGTACCAGAAAAGTGATGTTTTCGCAAAAATTCAGCATGTTGATTCAACGCGATTCAATGCATTTTATGAAACATATGTCTTAGCATCACCACACCCCCTGATTTGTTCCCCCTCCCCCCTTCCCCCATTAACCCTACCAGGCCTGGGGGAGGGCGCCAAAATGCCGTCCTACCAAACTTTCTGCGACATCTCCGGAACGCCAAAATAAGTGGGGAGCTGAAACTTCGTGACGTTATAGGTTATCATATTGGAGTCATTTTGAGCCTATTTGCATAACCTCACGAGAAAAAGTAATGTTTACGTCATATTTCTTCAAAATCTTTGCTTTTCTGTACGGAAAAGTGGATACAACTTATTTTATTTCCTATCAGATTATTATTTGCTGATTTATCATGCAGCTTTTGCAAAGAAAAAAACAAAAATTAAAATGTCGAAGATTTTGACCGAAAAATCGTCCAAAATTCTCTTTTTGAAAACGACGTCACGGTGACGTCGTCATGGCGGTCATCTTGGATTTTTTTTACATTTTCTTGTAGAACTTGTCCCAAGATATAGTAGTAAGTTTCAGCCCTCTAGCCTCAGCGATAGCGAAAATATATATGGGGGGCACTTGCGCCCCCCCCCCTAAGGCTGCGGTACACCCAAAATCGCCCAGGCCAGATCGGGTTAACCATCATGGTGCTGGTCTACTGTTACAATATATTCAAGGATATATCATTCAAGGTGAAAGAACCATACATATATGGTTAAGCACAATGGTGTTAGTCTGTTGTCACAATATAGCTAGGATATGTCTTTCCATAATGGAACCTTACACATATTAAGGACCATGGACCTAGTCTACTGTCACAATATATCGCGGATATGTCATTCCAAATAAAAGAAACATAGACATAATAAACATAATAGTGCTAGTCTACTGTCAAATTCGTCCAGGTAAACAACAGCCCGTCACAAGAAATGATCAAGATTAGCAGGAAAATACAATACGACATTCAAGGGCCAACATGCTGTGATATATATGTGGATGCGCTGGAAACAAAGTAGTTGAGCAGCTTAGAAATAGTATGTCCTTTTATTGAGATTTACATTTCTTCTAATAGTACAGGCATTGAAACCCGTGTGTCAGTCTCCACGCTGTGTTTCATTCATCGTGCACACAATTTTTCCATTACATGCCTGGCAGCAAAGCATTCTTGTGCTGTTCGCGGCAACATTTCACGGCTGAACACACGGAGGTGGTCTCTTCGATACCGTCCCCGTTACAGCCATATATATTGCCGTTGTGGTTTTATGCATTAATTAACCGTTCAGAGAACAATACGAATTTTAGCTACGACAATGCATAACAATACCGAGAGTCGATATCAAAAAGCTCAGTATTATATACGGTTCGGACTGGACCTTCTTGTTAACAGATTTGCATTATAATTTCATTAAACGGTTGTTATTTTCAGGAATAAAATACTATCCCAATACTGTTACATTTTTAAAATGATTATTCAAGTTACATATTTTAAAACTTACCAGTAACATTTTGTCAACATCACATATAATTAGGTCTATGCCAGTGTCACACAAATACCTACCGAGTAATACATGTACAGTATAGTATTTGTATCACACTGATAGTAACCAGTTGCTAGATATCACCAAATATATATCAATTTCACGTCACGATGTATTGTATTTAAATCTGTTGACATTATTGTAATTTTGGGCCGCTATTTCTATGTTAAAACTACATGTCTATGAATATTTTTTGGTGTCATCTGTAGGTATTTTAATATCATTAAACAATATAATTATTCATTATTTCCGTCTAACAAACTTAATTTAGTTTAGATTCCTGTAATTGCATATTGTAAGATACAACCGGCCTTATGTAGCCTTATAAATCACGGGCCAGTTTGTACGTATTTAGTTCGGGAATTGAAATAAGACCGGTAATTATTTATTAAAGCAAGCACGTACACATTAAAACGTATATTATAATTTGTTAATAGTGGAAGTAATAAACGTTAAAAATGTAGATTTTGGGGGGAAATTGAAAAAATAAGGAGCCTATGAATACGGTAGTACATAGGACCATGAACAAATATCTATTTAACAGTACAATTACAGATATTCCGGTACGTGAGGGATTCAGGGCGGTTGTATCGTTTGTTTCTAAATATAGCCAGCCATATTCCTACGAAGTAGGCTACCATTTGAAAATTGTCCGGTAATGAGTGAGTCAGTGAGTCAGTCAGTCAGTATCGTTTCTTCGGCAAAATAAGGAGAACCGTTGACATTAGAACCTTAATTTTTGGCATGAACGAGCATTAGGGCACTGTTACCAGCAAGTTCTGAACTCACCGAATTCTGACGAAAATTTGATTTATAATTTCTTTTTTAATTATTTATTGATGGCTCAGCGAGTGCACTGTCATGCCCATCGCGAACCCTTGGCTGTATGTTTCACTGTGACTTCAAGGTTCCTTGATACGGTATATCATGTTGGAGACACCGGTTCTCGTAAAATCAGCGAAGTTAAGCGACTTTGAGCCCGGTCAAGACTTGGATGGATGACCTCGTGTTGTACTGATGGGCTGATAAGTGTCCAGGGTAATAGAAACCGAGGGCGATAATATTTGCTACGCTAATGACTCACCAGCGGTGATATCTGGGAAAGTTAATAGTACCCACTGTCAATTAGAGACTGCTATATAAATTCTCTCAAGGAAGAACATAGGCTCATCTCTCAAGTACACACTTAAATCATATCAAACACACTTAAATCATATCAAAATCTACTTCGCAGGTTCTGTGACGTTAGTCACACTGCCATGTGTAATATTATAAATTCAAATAGCAGTGTATAACGCGAATGAGAATTGGAGAGGGCGAACCGAGTTACCCGGGTCTGACGCGAGGGTATCGGCTCATATTGGGGAAAGGTATACATGTAGGTGCATTGCTGTCGTTTCGTCTTCTAATTATGTAACTTTAACTCCAGCATCTATTTACATGTAAAAAATGTTTACTTCCTATTCAAGCGTTATAGAATTCGGCATTGAATTATGGGATTATTTGTCCATGCCCCACGGAGATCATGCGATCATCACGTGACTATTATTACGCCTTTGTTTTCCAGCTAACGATGAAACGATGGCAAACAAAGAAGGAAATAAACGTAATGGTTTTCTGTGAAACGAACCGATGCGTTGAAAATCAAAACGATGGGTGTAGAACGGCTTGTTTTCCCCCATTGTTTTTAACGAACGAAGCAAAAACGGTAAATGGGAATATACATTTTCTTACTATCACAATTTAACAATTAGGGCATATTCGTCATGTAAGGAGCCTCAAAATAGGGGGGTTTGTTGTTGTTGAGTTTTATCGTTTTTGCTTCGTTCGTTAAAAACAATGGGGGAAAACAAGTCGTTCTACACCCATCGTTTTGATTTTCAACGCATCGGTTCGTTTCACAGAAAACCATTACGTTTATTTGCTTCTTTGTTTGCCATCGTGTCATCGTTAGCTGGGAAACAAAGGCGTAATAATAGTCACGTGATGATCGCATGATCTCCGTGGGAAATCGTTTATATGAAATACGCTATGATGGTGGTAGTCGATTGACGGTGTGGACACCATCATATATAACCGAACTTACAAGAATGATGTAATGCTTGTGCTGGCGGTCGTCGGTTGTCGGTGTGTCCTTAACACATGTAAAATTACTAAAATCGTTTATGGGAAATACGCTATGATTATGGTAGTCGGTTGTCGGCGTGGACACCATAAACAAACTTACACAAATAATGTAATGCTTGTGCGGACGGTCGTCGGTTGTCGGTATGCCCCCAACTCATATAAAATTACGAAAATCGTTGATAGGAAATACGCTATGATGGTGGTAGTCGGTTGTCGGTGTGGACACCATCATATATAACCGAACTTACACAAATGATGTAATGTTTGTGCTGACGGTGGTCGGTTGTCGGTGTCCCCCCAACACATATAAAATTACTAAAATCGTTTATAAGAAATACGCTATGATGATGGTAGTCGGTTGTCGGTGTGGACACCATAAACAAACTTACACAAATGATGTAATGCTTGTGCTGACGGTCGTCGGTTGTCGGTATGCCCCCAACTCATATAAAATTACGAAAATCGTTGATAGGAAATACGCTATGATGGTGGTAGTCGGTTGTCGGTGTGGACACCATCATATATAACCGAACTTACACAAATGATGTAATGTTTGTGCTGACGGTGGTCGGTTGTCGGTGTCCCCCCAACACACATAAAATTACTAAAATCGTTTATAAGAAATACGCTATGATGATGGTAGTCGGTTGTCGGTGTGGACACCATAAACAAACTTACACAAATGATGTAATGCTTGTGCTGACGGTCGTCGGTTGTCGGTATTCCCCCAACACATATAAAATTACGAAAATCGTTTATAGGAAATACGCTATGATGGTGGTATTCGGTTGTCGGTGTGGACACCATCATATATAAACGAACTTACATGTACAAGAATGATGTAATGCTTGTGCTGATGGCCGTTGGTTGGCGGTGTGTCCCCATCACATACAAACTTACTTCAATCGTTTACATGAAATACCCCATGTTGGTGGTCGTCGGTTGTCGGTGTGAAAACCGCAACATAACATATTATCTTAACAATACGCTAACGCAACCAGCGTCTCCAGGTGTGCATGCGTGACAGGTAACCAGTCCAACAGATGAATATAAGCTCACAAAGGACAGCGCAAACTAAAGCATTCAGCGGTTCTTGAACAAATAGATGTGCAAATATTAAAACTAAACAACAACAAACCCTCCTATTTTGAAGCTCCTAACATGACGAATATGCCGTTAGATGGATGTATGGTTACACTGCTATGAGAAACACCAACACCACTGGACTCACCTACGCAATTCCCTGTGAGTGAAACTGTATAGGCCGGAAGCAAACAAGTGCAACGATATTGACCATCGCCCTGATCTATGCATGTCTCTGGACAGTCGGACCCATCTTCTGCGGAGCATATCTTTTCTGAAACAAAACAAATATAGTATTTGCTAGATCAGCTTGACATTTTAATAGGGGACCAACATTCTTGATCGTCAATTCTCGATACGTAGCAGGGTAAAATTAAGAGGTTTCAGAAATTCAATTTCCTCACCTTGTCCCGATATCGGCACAACGTTACATATCAACAGGTACAGCAGAAGGAGGAATCTGCACCGACCTGACATGATCGTCATTTGTTTCTGCCGGAGTTGATTTTTTCCCCCAAATTCATCCGTTCGTAGAGTTGTTAGCAGTAACTTGGTGAGATGTACACTGTGTCTATTTATCGAAAGGAAGATTATATTATGCCTGTGTTAAATACTACCAGGGTTTTTCCAGAAACGGAGGATTGCATGGGTGTCTCTTTCGAACTCTGTATCTGCCTTGTGTATTGAAAAAAATAATGGCATGAACATTGTCTGACAGACGATATATAGTCATACATGGGATTTTGTTCAGCATATTTCAATAATTATAAAAGAAGTGCAAGTTATTCTTGTTCAACATCGACAAACTTTAAAAAATATGTGGAGCTCACCCACGCATCGTGATCCTCAAGCAATGGTTTTGTATTATATCCCTAATTCAAAAGACGAGTAAACTAGGTCATATACATTTCACATGGGCGTGTGAATAGAATATATAGCGATTCAGCTCCGATTGTAATGTTTCGAAATGGCAGTGAAACTGCAATCTGTTTGATTCTATTTAAAGTATTTTGTAGTACTTATTAAAATATATGATTTCATATTTGACATGAATTGATAGATATTCCGCAGAATCAATTCAGTGACTCCCCCGTTGTTGGAGTTTGTAACAACCTGATCTGTTAGTGTAGCCTTGCCAGTAAGACGGATACAATCTGATGACGTTTGAATAGATTCCATATATCCATCTCGAATATGGTATTATCAAAATCAGGTACACTTTCCAACGTCTGTCATGTTATTAAAATCCATATATAAATGTGAACTTTTATTGGGCATGTATTTAACTTATTCTCTCTCATATATTTATAGACAACGTATACAATATGGGAACTATGGCTGGTGAGCGTTGCTGCATAATAAGGTTATACACAATTGAAATAGGCTTACAGATATAAACCCAGTCATGCATTGAGAACGATCTACTATATGCTATCTTAAACACTGACAAAGATAGAAAGACCTATCATGGTACTATTGAGATGTCTGGAGCGAGCTGCTTTGTTACCATGTATGTACACTGAAAAAAGGGGAGGGCAGGTGGGTTCTTAATGCCAATTAAACACCTCACAGACATAACTTTCAAACACCGTTAGAGCATTTACAATCTAAATGGTGTTTAGAATTGTCTGTTTAGAAACACCGTTAGAGCATTTAGAATGTAGATGGCGTTTAGAATTGTCCGATTAGGAATTGAATATGGATGTTTAGTTTTGCGTGTTTAGATTCTCAACACCTATAAAGTTTCTCCATACCCATGTTTGATTTCTAAATGCCTTAAACACGTTTAATCAACTTTTTTGACAGACATGACTTTCAAACACAATTTTCCATTTAGATTTCTAGAGTGTTTAGATTATCAAACAAGGGTGTTGAGAAAACTCTATGATGGTGTTGAGAAATTGAACAAAGGTATAAAGAACTGACAAGACCGGTTTTCAAATCAAAAAAATTCCAATTTATTCACAGGGTTCATGCAGATTGAATTCCATGAATTTCCAGGACCTTTTATGGACAAATATCATGAATTTTCCATGACTTTCAACTAAATTGAACTAAAGAGTACCTTCCCTTTAATATTTTGCAAACACGAATTATCTCCTCTGTTGAAACATCGCGAAAACATCCATTCCAACAGGTATTTAAAATAATTGTGAATGTCGTTTTGCTGCTTACACCAGAGGTAGGGATAGGTACTGCTACTACGTCATTTTCTCCATCACTGGTTGTAGGGCCGGGCCCTTCTGAACACAGACGTCATCATTCATTGTCGCCGCATGATTTAGCTTTTCATGTGCTTTTGATGAGTTTCGCCCATGTTAAAAAAAAAAATTCTGTAAACTGGATGTTGACCACGTTCGAGCCATTGTTGATAATTTGCTGCTCAGCCATGATGGCTGAAAAGAGCATTCTCATGGCATTTCTTTATAGTGATGCTATTTGAAAACATTCATTTTCTCCCGAATGCATACTGGGAGTTTAGAAGAATTTCAAGACTATAGTTACCTCCCCTGATGCACACTTGATCCCATTCATGAACCACACGAGACATTCGACGAATAGAAAGTGAACATTCACTAAATCCAAGAAAATAACATTTTCAGTAAAAAAAAAATCAAGAGAAATATTGACCTGGCTGACAATTTGCGTTTAAGCTTTGATTTTCTCCAAACGGTTAGTGAACTGGATATATTTTCGAGATTTGGCTTCTACAAAGGGTTCACTGAATAACTGTTGCTGTAGTAAGCCCAATATTTGAGAGTATACACGAGGATATGAAATCCATGCCATATAATACAGTGATAGTAATGATAGCACTGCCATGGGTACACTTTTGACAAATCCATGAAGAACACATTTGTCGGCTGGAATCAGAACATTGATGAAGTCCTCTGGTTTTGTCTTGTCCGTGATGAAAACCAGCCTGGGCGCTCCCTCCAGTTTAATGGATTTTATGTATCGATCCGCTTCTTCTGGGGTATCAACCTGCAAGAGAAAACAGAAATGTTATTTTGTAAGCACCACACACCCGCATGATTTATCATACATTAGAAGAACAATCACTAGTGCATAAATTTCAGAATGCTAACCTACATGGCAATTAACCCTCGTCCTGTTGACTCCGGATATATCCGTTGGCAGACTGTCATGTTCCCAATGTCGACTTCGGATATATAATTTCAGAGTGACCATTGCACGTTTGGTCCACTTTCAAAACAATTTGAGCCACGTGTGGTAAAACTTAATCAGACATGGTTCACTCGATTTAAAACGTATTATTTCACAAAATATTTCATGCAAGTTTGGTGTTCATTAAAAAAAAGACACTTGATTGGGTGAAGATCATCTACAAATGTGAAACAGAGCGCCGTTTCTTCAGAAATGTTCGTCATCACGGTTGAAAACGCACCTTGTTGACAAGCTTCTTTAACAAAATCCAGACAGAAAATATCCATTTATTGAACTTGCCTGTTTGTGAACCAAAATGCTCTGTGTCCTAGTCCCCTTTCCTCGATCGAAAGCTGTTTCTCTCTCAAAAAACTGGAAAACTACAATGTCTCCTAGCAGTCCATGAAAATAATAAAATTCAGTGGTTCAAAAAAGCTGCAGTATTAAGATGATGCAAATAATTGTGTAGGATTATTCATTTGCATGCTAGAATTCTTGGTTTGACATGCCCTCTACATTTCTAGTGCCTACATTCACATCCCAACTTCCAACTATGGTGACGTATACCAGATTTCAGAGGATCCTTTTCACAAGAAGAGTACAGAATTGAATACAGATGTTTTGGGGCAAAACCAAGGGGAATAATTTAGGAAACAAGACATATTATGACGAAACAGTTGCACGCACATTTGCATATGGTGTCAACAATGTGAACCAAATTTTAGAGGATTCCAATGAAAACTATTTGAGTAGATGCCTTGAGAAGTATATAGTAATTACAGGGTGTAAGATCAAGGGGAATAACTCAAGAAATGGGTAAATCGCGTTAAATGCAGTCAAATGCACATTAGCATATGACGTCGACAACGTATACCAAATTTTCAGAGGATTCCAATGAGTGAGTGAGTGAATGAGTGAATTAGAGTTTAACGTCATTTTTAGAAATAATTTAGCTATATCACGACATCCCCCGTTATTCGCCTCCTATGACAAGCTCGGGGATGCCGCTGTTCTATTCTGATAGAGGAAGATTCCAATGAGGAACTCTTGGACTAGATGCGTCGAAGAGAGAACTGAAGTACAAGGGGCCAATACAAAGTATATATAGATAGGTGGTTTGGAGGAAAATCAAGGGGAATAACTCAGGAAATTAACGAATCGCATCAAAAAAGTCACATCTGCATTTGCAAATGCTGGCACATATGTGTGCAAAATTGAGCAAGAATACACTGAAAACTCTAGGAATTGTGTTGACAGACGCATGATGCTAGAATGAGTGAATTTGAGTTTGTCATTTTCAGCAATATTTCAGCTTTATAATAACATCCGCAACAAGCAGGGATGTCGGAGTTCTATTCTGGTAGAGAAAAGAGTTTAAAATCTATGGCACCGTTTCCAATTATCGTTCGCGAATGAATCGTTTATTTCGTCAAATTTTCTCGATGTCGCGATTTTCCAAGGCGCGAGGGAATGGTTTTTTTTCTTCAAAATAAACGAGTCATTCGCGATCGCTGTTCGAATGGTTTTTTTTCTGTTGGCAATCGTTTTTCAATCGAGAAAATCCTCGCGAATAAAAGGCGATATCGCGATTCAATCGCTTTTTAATCGAGAAAATATAAACGATTGAAAAAAACGATTGAGGATTATAGCCGAAAGTAGTACGCCATTGGTTCAGCCTGACTGACCCACATACACGTTCGAGCTTCTAACACTTCAGTCAGATTATATAAAGTTCGATCATTTTTTCTTCTTCCTTTTCCATTCTTTGCCTAGTGTAAAACTATAGCGTGTTTCTGCACAGTTGGCGGTTATATAGATACGATGAGGATATTGAAAGAAATTGAAAAAAAATACCAATATATATACATAGGAATAATGGTTATGCATATAATTATAACTTCATATTTACATATATTTTGTACGGGACACAGACCCGGATATGGTCAGATTGGGTCATTTGCACTTGCAATTTCGTGTATTATTTTGGGTATTTCTGTGTTTTAAAGCTGGTATTATTCCAGATTTCTTGTGTAGTATTTTTCGTGAACGTTTTTGGCATCTGTGCGGGCTGAATTTTTGAGTTGATTCGTCAGATTTTCGCTGTACACATGGTGTTTTGTCCTACGATCACCATTTCCCTTGTGTAGATAGATGGCGCTGTATTGAATATAACATTGTCATACGGGGTTTTGAGTCTTCGAAAGCACTTAATTATTAATATATAGCGCGGGTTATTTGTAAAAATTTTCACAACTGGTTAATCCAGTAAGAGATGAAATTATATACTATTCAGCTGGTTTTTGGCTTGAACTTCCCTTTGGAATCATTCATAGTTCATTTATCAAAATATAAAATTAAAATAAAAAGTATTGTACATATGCGAATCCAACCGTTATATGTGATTCAATCACCATTGTGATATGTATTTGATATAAATATGAAATCACTGCCGCGAATATTCTTATAATAAATAAAATTAACTTGATGGTGATTTTTTGAACTTATTCACATCTCAATAGTTTAAAAACTGTACCAAAACATGAATGGATACCCTTTCCTAATGTATGTTTTACTATAACAAAATATACATATTTAATTATACTATTTTTCACCTTAATTAACCTAGAAATTCTCGGCTGGAGAGCTAAGCTGTTCTGGGTTATCGCCATGCGCCCATTCACACCTCTATGAAGCCTGTGCCGTAATCATTCTGATAATGCAATCAACGACGAACTCAAATCCACTTATGACCTGTACCCGGTATTTACAAAACAAGATATTGTGACTATCATCCTGTATTGTTTATACCAAGTTGCATGAATATATGAGGAAATTATCGAAAGTATGAAGGGAATGATTGAACATTAATACATTGTCAACTCACACGAATATTGAATAAACATGTAGTTTTGTCATTTACGCTTCGCCAGAGTAAATCTGAGCGCGAACGTCACAGGAAGCTGGTATATGTATAGATATGTCTAGCATACGCCCTACTTCGGCTTGTAGGAGACTATAGATCGTGAATCATATATATTATTCGGTTATCTTGCGCATTTATACAGTATAGTATAGTAATATAGGTTTTTCCATCGACAAATCCGCAATCAACATTACATGTAGTTCCCAGTTCGCGGATAGAGCGGCGTACGACGGCAACACGGCCTATGTGTCAAATATCACTCCGCCTCACGATTCTCTCGCGCCTTGAAAAAAACGATTCTCTCGCGATTGAAGATTCGCGATCAAGAACGGATCGCGCATGGGTAAACGATTCAAAAACGATATCGCGAGAGAATGGTTTTTTCCAGAAAAGGTTCAATCGTTTTTTCTCATTTTTTTTCTCGATATCCTCGCGACTGATTCGCGACTGATCGTTTTTCAATCGCGAAAATTGAAGAAAAATCGCGACTGAAGAAAAAACGATTAATGGAAACGATCCCTAAGGAGAGAGAATAAGTGATTACAGAGAGGACAGAATGTGGAAGGGAGTATAGAAACAAGAAAAGGGAGAACAGAAACTGAAAGAAAGGAAAGGTGCCCCGGAAATCCCAAAGGGGAAAAACAGATTGACTTTCCATCCCTATTCCAATGTTATAAATAATCCATACCATGCATATAGAGCAAACATTTTTGCATCAGTTTTCATGATTGAGTTTTTAGATTTTCTGTCTCAATCCCGATATTATATTGCAATGGGATGTGGGGGTAGGAGAGACATTTTCACACGAAGTGAACCGTAATGTCTGTCCCCATGCCACCACAATATAATATTGGGATACGGACAGAAAATTTACTCTCCTGCTACCGATGATAAAGTAAAATTTTACTTGCGCAATTGTGGTATGTTTATCTTTGGATAATTAAACTCACTGGTTTTCTCTGTTTCTCTGGTAACATTGAAGCTCCAACCTCAAAGAGTTTCTCCAGTCGTTCCTTAATTGCTTTTGCCTCATCTGGCCCTTTCATGAGCTTGAGTTCTGCATACACCTGCAAAATCAAATATATAAATTTTGAAAAACTTGAAATCAGAGATCATAATAAATGAAGTAGTTTAATGAAATTCTTTTTTAAAATGATCATCGATCAGGAACACATGACAGCTGGAATTAAAAAAATGCAGGAAAGAAGCAATCAGAGATTGCTTAATTGTATGCCCCTCATTCCGCTTTAGTCAGACACTGCCCCGCCATTGTTCTGTTCTGTACTAACCGATATCCAACCCAGATAAATATATTCCCCATTCACAGACAGACTTGAAGAACAAAGGGCCATAAAATATAACCGAAACAAAGAGAGGCCTCATGCTGCACAACTGCACATATCATGCAAATTTCATACTTGCCCATACAATATTTACCGAGATCCAGCCCGGACAAATCTCACTTCACAAAGATTTCAAGAACGAAAGGCCATAACTCTTGAAAATATAACCGAAATTCGGAAAAAAAACTCTACGCTGCACAACTACGAGGCGCTGGCCACATTTCATGCAAGTCTCAATCCTGTCCATCAAATATTAACCGAGATATTGCGTGGACAAGAAAATCGTACTGACAGATGGAAGGACGGACAAATTAGAGAGGGGGGGGACAACTCAGCACTTGAAGATGATCATTTCGATTTAATCCAGTTGCTAATATGACATTTGATGTTCCTGTGACAGCAATCAAGCGAAGAAATAAACTGTCATATGTTTTACAACTACATTTATGTTTTATAAATTTAAAGAGACATTAACACCAGTGTTCGATATCGGGGGTAGAGGGTTTCAAACAAAAAAAGTTCACTTACAAATAGTGGATCAGCAAAGTTGTAAAATCGGTTTAACACCACTTTCTTCTCTAAGCCCCTCGATCCACTCACGTCTGTTGACATAGGTTTCTTTTAATATGACAATAATTTCTTTGGCTGTTTGTACTTCTACTTCCTTGCTGGCAGCACCATCATACTTCTCATATAACTGCAGTAACATCTGGCAGTGTGCTTCATATTCTGTCAGTGGAATTCTTTTACTATGTTGAATGAGAGACCTTTCATCTACACTGAGTTTCGCAGCCTTGGACTGACGCGTGTGCTCCACTGGTGATACATGTAAGGACTTGCGCTTACTCGTCCATCTCAAGTAGCGTATTCTGACAGACAAATCTGTCGCAAACACGGACTACAATCGAATAAAACAGATTCAATTTAATAGGTATTTCTAGCATACATATATGAGAAAAGGAATGACTATAATTATCAGCATCAACCTCAAAAGGGTATTTGCGCTTGGCTACAAGGCAGCAGAACCAGTCAGGTAAATGACTTCATTGCATCAAGGTTTAATCATAACATCATGACTGTCATTGTTGTGTTAATATTGTTGCATGCAGATGTTCAAATATTTAGGCGACCGCGAACAATTAAAAAGCTACAGCATTGAAGGGTTTCATGAATATTGGCACACACAGGTAATTTTCTGCCTAAACAAGTATGCTTCAGCATCATGTGCAAATGACATACAGTATTAAGCTTTCTGTTATACTCTGAGTGTCCATTCAAATCCAAAGATAATACATGATTTTCATTGTATGACCAGAAGTAGGATCAATGATAATCTAGACCAGAATGGCTGATACCATCTTCAGTTTCAAGCCTGCAAATAGGCAACTGACAAAAACTGCAAAAAACCCCTTAAAATCAGAATGAGACAGCCCATTTCATACCTAAATAGGATACATGCAGGTAGGAGTTTACGGGATGTACCATTTTCCCCATGAGGGGTGAGGGCAATAACTAAAGAAAGTTCTTACCCAAGGTTTATAACCAGTACGGCTTATGTCCGGGTACTCCTGGAACATTCGTTTCCCCACAATCTGGTAGTCAAGATTATTAACTTTACCCATTTCAGGGTAATGAGTAGTACTGGGCAGCTTCTCTCACCATACCATGCCATATGATGGCAGAATTGCGTCGAATCAGATTTGTGTGAATATAATCTGAAAATCTGGGTAACGGTGTGTTTGTTGTAACTAGAGCTAAATGTCCTAGAAATTTGCCTGGGCTGGTGGTATTAAGTGAAGCAGTGTCACCATTTTCTGGAACTGGAAATGCTGGCGGGGAACTGGCATGAATTTCTTGAGACGCTACATGCGAAGATGTTGTCTCTTCACTAGATGCTGGAGATGAATCGACAGCTATGGGACATGACTGAATAGGTTTTTTCCAAGGAAACACATAGCTCAGATCTGCAATCATAAAATAACTGAAATAAGAAATCACTGTAATTATGGATTAGGCCAAGGGCGGGGGGATTTGATTTTGCATCCTGGCTAAGAGATTTTATGTAGGCAGGTATCAGTATGGAATCTTATATTCCTTTTTAAAAATATTTGCTTACAATTTGAGGAATTGTTTATGCACTTGTCAAGTATGGGTGCATGGGTATGGGGCTATGCAGGGGGCATGTCATCCCAAACGTGCCCCAGGGGGTGGGGGTATCATATGTTGGGGGCTATGGAAGGTGATTTTTGACATGGTTCCACCCATGGCGGGGTGGATTTAATTGACAAGTCAAAAAATATCAGTCTCACTTTCGGTCAATAATTTTGCCAGCCTCAGACTGAAGGACAGGCACTCAATGCACCCTGCAGATGTGAAACATCAATACTTTGACAGCAGTGGATATGCAACACTCACTTGAAGTTACTGCAGGAGTCCAACCGTTGAGTGACGTTACCATCAGCAGCTTTTCACTTCCAACACTTAAAAGTACTTCATTTTCATCCACCTCAGCACCATTTGATTCAATTAATAGTGTGTCACAGACATTTATGTCCACTTCAAGTTTAGCACACCCTGTAAAACATGATAAATTGTTTATTACAAATGAGGCATAACATTTTGTTGGGAAGCAATAGATATTTAAATATGATTTTTATTAAATGTGGAACTGGAAGCAAAAGATCAAGAAATTATTAATGTGATATTTCACCCATAGCAGAATACCAACCTGTTTGTGAATTATGCACTGGATACCACATTTACACATATCAGAGTTCCTACCCTTTTTTGCTGACAAAAATCAGTGAGTGAATTAGCTGTTAACATGTTTAACGTCGTTTTCAGCAATATTTCAGCTATATCACAACGTTCATTGTTAGTCGCCTCCTACGACAAGCTCAGGGATGCTGGGATTCTATTGTGGTAGAAGGGAACATCAAAAGACAGGGTGGAGCTGAGGAAGAGTTTAAAACAACAGGAGAGAGAAAAAGTGAAAAGCACATGAAAGGAAATTTTTGTTAAATGACTTTTGAAGAACTCAAAATTTGAATTTGACACATTTGACATTTCACAATTGATATTCATTCAACTGACGGGTGAAATGAGGTACATGTATCTCTGGCTGAAATTGAATCCAAGTCAATCACATTACCGTACCTTTCTCTTTCACCTCCTCAAGGTTATTAGCCACAATGGTTTTTTCTTCGACCGACCGGCATTACAAACCATGAAAACTGGCATAGTGGCTTGGTCTTGAATAATCCAAAATCTACATTAGTACATTTCAACCCAATGAAGTCTATTGTATACAGCATTTCCAAAATAAAAACCATAAAATAACAAGAACAGTACTTTGCAACAAACATTTGACAAAATATCTACATCTTACAAAAACAGAGCTGGCAATCAAATAATGCCATTGTACCTCAATAAAATCGCATAAAATTTTGATCATCATAATCTAACTAGCCAATAAGTTTATTGTCAATGAATATTTCACTAACAATGTCAAGAACAAACTTCTTAACATTCATCCTGGCACTAATCTAAATATTCAGTCAATGCAATCCCCATTCCCAATCTAGTCATGCTAGTAAGCATGGATGTTGTGCAAAAACATTTCACACACAGAATATAGAATTGGAAAGAAAAAATCATCAATCTGCCGGGACCAGGGTACGGGCTCATTTTGGTATCAAATATACCTCAAAATAGCATACATCTCACATTCGAATGTAATAGTATCTTGAATCCTGCCATAAAAATTCATTCATCAGGAATTAATCATGATGACGAACTTATCTTCTCCCTACTGCTCTGAATTTGCTTTGCCAAGGCAAATAATGGCTGACCGAGGGTGACCACTGGTGTCTTGCCAGGATTCAGATGCTCAACCGCATTCTTGACTACATCCATTGAGTGCCTGATCATTGCCACTGTGTGGGCACTGTCAAGGAAGAGAGTAAGCAGGGCAGTGGGACAGATGACTCGACTTTCTGGCGGCTGGCGACTTGCGTGGTATGCAGCCAAAGATGTATTTTCCACAGTCCCAGTTTCCTTTTCGAGGACCCGCCTTGAATGATCTAGCCAGAGGCACTCTTTCGCCACCTGATGCTTGAAGTTGTCTCTGCTCAATGATGTAACAGTAGCACCTGGAACAGATGACTTAGTGATGCTACTGGTGACCGGAGGCACGTCAGTGTAGTAGTGTGGCAAGTAGTCAACTATTTTCGAACTAGCATCTGCAGATCCTCCAACAATGACAATGCTTCGATCCACTCCTTCACCAGAGGAAGATGGATGCTGGAGGAGGGAGATGGCAGTACCGTGGAATGAGTCCTCAGTAGGCCTATATCTGCTTTGTCTTCTTGGCAAATGATGCACAAGTTCCAGTTTGTCTCCGTTGAATGCGCAGACGTTGGTGGCGCAGGAGACCCAGCAGGGTCAACCAGCTTGAAGCTTCTAGACATTATGTTGTTGTTAGTGAATGCCTCTACAGTTAGTCTACCTGCATCTTTTACCTTCAACCACCACCGTTAGTTTGGAAATAACACCATAACCTCCTTGACGACAATGCAATGATACAATGTAGTCATTCTGGTAATAACTGATCTGCTACAAAGCCTCACTACTGTTATCGCCCCCACCAACACCATAGCATGTACATGAAGCTTTAAGGGTCATCTACATCTACAATAACCGGTGGTTATTGAAATAATTAAATGAATTAACCCTACCTGGCTCTCTGCCCCCCACGTCCCGCTCTTGTTGGTTTTTTGCTCTTATCTCCGGAACGACAAACACTTGAAAGCTGATTCTCCATGACTTTGTACCTTATCATATTTGGTCATTTTTAGCCTATTTTCATGACCTCCCGAGCAGGGTATCATCGGTAAATTCAAAATGGCGGGCATGTGGGGTACCAGAAAAGTGTCGTTTCATCAAATTTCTTCAAAATTTGTTCTTTTCTGCATGGAAAAGTGGGTCAAACATATTTTATTTCGTATCAAATTATTATTTTTTAATATATCATGCAGTTTTTGTGAAGAAAACGCTTGAATGAAAAAATCGAAAAATCTGACCGAAAAATCGGCCAAAAATGCTATTTTTAAAGATGACGTCCAGTACGTCATCATGGCGGCCATCTTGGATTATTTTACATTATCTAGTAGAGCTTGACCCAAAGATATAGTGTAGTAAGTTTCAGTCCGCTAGCCTGAGGGATAGCGAAAATATTTAAGGGGGCACTTTCCGCCCCTCCCCCCCCCTCTCCCAGGCTGCGGTACACCTCAAATTGCCCAGCTCAGATAGGGTTAACCTAATTATAGTGTTTGTTCGGACTCGGTGGAAGAAATCACCTGTCCTGTCCGTGCAACGATAAGCCGCTACTTTTATCTTGTAGATCTTCAGAGTTCAACAAATCTGTGAAACAATAGTAACTGGTGGCGGCCATTTTGTAAGATGGCTGCCACAACTGTCAGGGGCCAAATCTGCGATGTCCCGATATCCAAATCCTTTCATAATATATTTAGCGACCTGTGTACCAAATTTGGTGCTTTTATCACAAAATGCACAATTGTATCGATATTTGGGGCTATGCCGCCCCACTATTCAGAAATCCTTTCAATTTGAACAACAACAACAACAGTTTCGTTTTTTGTTTCATTTGAGTTTTAGGCGACCATACGTTTTCCGGAACTAAATTGCCTCTAGATAAAGCCCTGATCCTACTTGACAAAAAAAAAACAGGCTGAGGGGTCCGCGCACCTTTTAGGTGCTTGCCTGCAATTCATGTTCAGATATTGTAGGGCTTTTCGACTGAAAATACACTGAAACCTTATTTTCACTCTGACGTCACTCGCGGACATCTGCAAGCGGTGTGTATCGTGTAGTTGAGTATCGATTGCATTCAGCAGATGTCATCAATTTTGTTAGCTTTTTTCCCCCAATAAACGATGTTCATGCCGACCCGTCAGCCAACTTCCCCTCCCTCCCCTTCGACAGAAAAGCACGGTCGATCCTGTGTCGAGTCTGACTTGTCTCGCTGTCTACACTCAGGCAGGACTGACCCGCTGGTTTCTCGTTGACTTCCCCATGTTTCAATACGGCGTTTGTCTTTGCACAGAACAGTCCCTTAAACAAAATCTGCATTTCCCGTTGATTTCGTTCATGTCTACCCAAATTGCACAATTTTGATTTAGCAAAATCGAATGGTTTGGATAAGAAGTTTCCGGTTGTGCGTGGTTGTTGTTGTGTGGAGCTTAGACGATGCTGCAAGCCAACGAACTTATCATTTTGATTTTGTCCGATTCTGAGTGAATACTCACTGACAAGAGTTCAATGTCGTTGAATTAAGTTGTTTTTAATGTTTTCTCATCAACTTTGGTGCGACATTTTGATGACATTACCTAAACCCGAGCCTTCAATTGAGGAATGTGTTTCATTCTCCGCGCTAGTTCGTGCTGCACTCTGCGCAGCGCTGGCCCTGCAGTCACTGTCGCTGTACACGTGCTTGTGCAGGTGCGACCGTACGTGACGAACCCGTCCCATTGTCACCATTCCGGGTATTTCTTATTCATTTAATGCCTATTTGTGTTTTATTTCCTGTCATAATCTGGTCATCATCAGTCATAATAACATACAAATCCTTCCCCAATATTTAGCTTGTTTTTCTTTGGCGCATAAGCCTTGCGGAGGTTCGGTCAATTGCCTTATCACTCTGATCAGATAGGGTGCATTCTATTTTTAATTACTAGTACTTACATTTTTATGATCCCTTTATTTGTTCCTCTAGGCGAATTCTAGATGTAACCTATGGATCTTTAAGGATCGCGCGTTCAACACCTGTTTATAACTATAAGTGTTTATCGAATGGACATGGAGAACAGGAAATACAACAGGATAGCTCCGATACTACGAGTGCACCAGCTACGACTGCTTCTCTGCACACAGTGGAACATTCGGCTTCATCAGCAGGAACTGGACAGGCTTCAAGTGGTGACTACGAATCAGTAAGCGTGTCAGCGTTGAAAGGACAAGTTCAAAATAACGACGACAATTTGGATTGAAATAAATTACTGGCGCACAATAACCTTCAGCTCCCTCATATATCTCCCGCTGATAGAAACAGGTAAAAGTTTGATTGCAAAAATACCTATTCAAATATATATCAAGAGAATATAATAGCTCGATGATCTAAAGATGATGTATTTCCTTTAAAACGCTGTCGTTTCTTCATATGTACTTGTGTGAGTACATGAGATGAGTACATAGGATACACTGAATGCGAGCTTATATTGACAGAAGTCGTGAAGAGTTACGCAACTTGGTAATTATTAACCTAACATTCAGAACATGCCCAGCATGATCAAATCAATTGCTTAGCATATCTCTTGTACTGTATGTATTAATATTGATCTACATTTTTAGTATATTCAATGTATATAGGAGTACTGACAGAAAAACACGTTTATATCGATATTGATCTTTGCTATCGTACATTATGGTTTAATATAAATAATATATCATATTTATAACTTCTCCTCTACATTGTTATACAGTAAAATATGTTTTTTTAACCCTATCTGCCATGGGCTTTTTGGGACTTGTCCAGTCCTGGGGGGGGGGTGGGCCATCCCCCCCTAATTATTTTTCTTACCCCTTCAGCTAGGGAGCTGAAACTTATCACACTAAACCCTTGGATCAAGCTCTACCAGAAAATGTAAAAAAATCCAAGATGGCCGCCTTGATGACGTCACAGTGACGTCATTTTCAAAAACAAAATTTTGGGGTCGATTTTTCGGTCAGATTTTCCGAATTTTTTATTTTTGCAATTTCTTCGCAAAAACTGCATGATAACTAAGAAAATATTAATGTGATGTGAAATAAAATAGTTTTTGCCCACTTTTAATCGCGGAAAAGCAGAAATTTTGAAGAGATATGACAAAAATATCACTTTTCTGCTACCCCATGTGTCCGCCATCTTGGATTTACCCATGATCCTCTGCTCGGGGGGTCACGCAGATAGGCTCAAAATGACCCCAATATGACAAACTATAAAGTCACGGAGTTTCTGCTCTCCGTTTTTTGCCGTTCCGGACATAGCACAGAAAGTTTGGTAGGGGGGCCATAATGGCCCCCCAGGCCAGGTAGGGTTAAACAAGAAAACTCTAGAAACCAGATCTATATCCTACAATTGTGTTGTATTTATAGAAAGCAGAAATATTTTCTAGCATTTTCAGTAGCCTTAAATGGAAAAATATTCTTTAACCCTATCTTGAGTGGGCGATTTGGGGTGTACCACAGCCTGAGGAGGGACGGAAAGTGCCCCCTATATATTTTCGCTATCGCTAAGGCTAGAGGGCTGTAACTTCCTAGACTAAATCTTTCGGTCAAGCTCCACAACTAATTATAGAACATCCAAGATGGTCGCCATGATGACTTCACGGTGATGTCATTTTCAAAGAGAGCATTTTTGGACGATTTTTCGGTCATAATTTTCAAAAGACCTGGCGCGGTTTGATGGGGATTTTGCCCCCATGAGGTGCGGTTTGGAGTGCCAAAATGAAATATCGCGTAGGAAAGAAATTTTTCCGTTAGCTTAAAGAATATTATCTTGTCGTATGTTCAGATTAATTGCCAGGCACTAGGTCTTGGCGTTCTTGAATAACAACCCATTGAAGAAGTGTATTCGTGCAAAATTGTATGTTTTGGGGTAAAATAACTACATTATTTTCTCTATAAACATATGAAGCCTGTCGAGAACCAAAACAAACTTTACAAAAAAATATTTGTTGAGTCAATACCTAGTAGCTGTCCAAAAATGATTTTGGTTCTCGACTGGCTTCGTATGTAAAATTAAAACTTTATTAGATGTATTCTTTCACGTCGAGTGCTGAACATTAAATCGGGTAATTCAGGATAGCACGCCTGTTGTATTGCGCGGCAGTGTAATGGATAAGAGCGCTCTATTTTTGAACTTCTTGCTTTGTCTCGATCGGGTTCGAATCCCATAACGGGCTAATCGCATTTTTCCTGTCATAATTGATTGCCACTCCCGTCCCCCACTC
The DNA here is from genome assembly GCA_036873755.1 of Hanleya hanleyi. Taxonomy (NCBI): domain Eukaryota; kingdom Metazoa; phylum Mollusca; class Polyplacophora; order Lepidopleurida; family Hanleyidae; genus Hanleya; species Hanleya hanleyi. Next base: position 21,585 of record JAVTVY010054322.1, read on the forward strand.
CGATGCACATTCAGAACACGAGAAATAACATATAGTTTGTATTTACATAAATACATGTATATAGTAGTCACTACTATTAAAAAAATAGTATGTATTTTGAAGATATGTTTTTTCTGTGCATTTACGAATATGTGTACCGTTATAAAAGTAGCTCAGCATGAAAAGTACCAATTTACCTGCAACTAAAGCAAGGAATATTGTACTCAAGTGGGAGTTTATAAATCTAACTTCTAGCGGAAGATCTGACGTTTGAAACATATGCGATTCTGAATCAGGCTATATAAAGGTGAAATCGACAATGGTATGGTCGCTGCGTGCATGCTGTGACAAGCGAAGAATAAAAAAAGACCAAATGCGCAAAATATTCGCAAGATGGTTTGATTTGCAACTCATGCCGACAGGTTTTACAAATGGAAGAGAACTGGATGTCACTTGATACTACGACACACCAAGCCCAATTAGCTGAACGTACGTCAGGCGGTGCCAAGTCATAACATTGCCAATATGGTATCTTGCGCCAAAAGTCACCGACGGTGTACTCTTTGCAAGTGCAGTAGGGGTAGATTTGTGGTGATACCAGGCTCGGCTCGATTGGATTTTTGGTGTGTTGGTTCCCGCCGGTTGTAGATGTTGCTCCAAACATCTCGATGGAAAACAAGATGGGCGAATCGGTGGATGTAATGACACTGCGTCGACATTTCACAGACATGGATGCTGATAAAATCTCGACATTACAGGACAGGATGAGGAATTAAGTTGGTAGAAGTAGGAAGCGGAAGATCGACTTAGTAGATGTCGCATTGTTGTCAAATGATATTATGTTTGCATTGATATTTGTGGTACACGACGTGATATAATATATACCTAGCTGTTGCAAATATTAAATCTATCAACATGTAACGATCTTCCATCGCCGAATCAACTTTTTTTTAAATTAATTAGGTTTAAATTTTTCTCGCCAGATTAATGTGAAACGCTGACTGAGAACAGTGTGACCTTACTCATGCGGCAGCGCATGTAAGATATTTAGCAGTCCACCCAATCTCACTGAAGTCACGTGATTTGTAATAGTCGGACTGGTAAAAGTTAAAAAGGGGGGCCAAACACAGTAGCGTACGATGTCCTTTTTTATTTTTGTTTTTTCTTCGTAAAAACTGCATAATTAGTAAGTAATAATCTGATATGAAATAAAACAGGTTTTCGCCACTGATCCTCTGCTCGGGGGTCATGTAAATAGGATCAAAATGACCCCAATATGATAATCTAAAAAGCCACGGAGTTTCAGCTCTCAATTTTGCATCGTTCCGGAGGGGAGGGGGGTGCGGAAAGTGCCCCACCCCTACACTCGGGTTAATACCAAGAAAAATATTTACCAAGAAAAATATTCCTAATTTGCTTGCGCTGATAGTTCCAACATATACCTTCAATATTGAATAAAGAATCACTAGCTCTGATTTCTTTGACGTATTTTAAAGCATAAAACGTCCTTTACTTATTTAAAAAAAGTAATCTATCCATGGAGTAAAAAAGGCTTAAAATATATTAAATAAATATTCTTACCAGATTTCCATGAACAGATTATTTTTCTAAAAACAAGAAAAGGACATTTTCAGTTCCAAAACATTTTGAATAATCGAAAACAATTCCAAACTGAATGTAGAACAATATGCATGTAAACTCATTTTTGGCGTGATTATCTTGACTAGTACACAATATTGTTCCGGTTATGTCTTCTGAAAGTACAAGAAAATTATTATTTTTAGAAAAATTCTAATTTCTAGAATATAAAAAAAGTGTATTGGTTAACACTAAGATTTTTCTTCATAAAGTTGTCTTCACGAGTTGCTGTCTATCTCGCTTTGCGTTCAATTTACATTCACCAGCTTCGAACATGCATTTTAAATGCCATAATATAAACTAGTGCCTCTGGCACTCATTGTGTTTCACCCTGGATGAATAGCTGATTCACTATTGTTACTAGTATGACACTATTTTATTATACGACTTGCTTGGCGTAAATGTGTATAATGTCGTGCTGAATAAAGGGTTAATATTAAATAAAATTGTACCGGTTAACAAACACTCTCATTCGTGTTTCGACCGAGTTTATGTTAATCCATTCATTGTGAATTAGGGATCTTAATACTACGTTCCACGGTAGATTATTGTTTTCCTTTTTATATACATTAGGATTTGCTGTTCTCATTTATACACTGTGAAGTGATGTTTGCTGTCTCTGCAGGATCTGTCTTTTCTCTAGTTTTCCACACGCTGTTGATGTCCTGTTGAATTTGGCTCCCAGAATGTGCCTTAATTCCTACCCCATGTTTATCTTTTTTCCACTGAATTCAAGACATAACTGAGCGTCTTATTTCACTCTTAATATAGGCAAATGACATAGTAGCGGATATATTTACATATATCCAACTTCAATGGAACTCAACTGACACATCATCTTTATACCAATATTTCTCTCCCGTGGACTTTACGGCAATGTGATTACAATTTCGACACCAAACTGGCATATGGAGATTGGAGATAAGCAGCTTTATCTGCTTGGGAAGGATAGGAGCTGGGGAATGAAAGGGGAGGAGCAGAGGCGAACGGAGTGAGATGCGTGGGTCTCTGATTGTTATGCTATCAAAACAGCCGGCATCAAATGTCAGTATGTCTGTCACAGCTGAAATATCTATACGTTTGTTCGTCACAGCTCACATCTGCACTGCGCTGCATTGAATACGATGTCGTATCCAAGAATCATAACCCAGTTCAGAATTCCCTCGCAACACCACCACCATGTTATTGGGGGTATCTTTTCTGTTTGTGTGTTTATGCTTCTTTTTTCTCGATCGTTGTCAAAGCCTCATGATTTCTGACCCATTCATTCAATATGTAAATTACGTTAATGTCATGCAATATCCCTACTATTTACAGCAATTTCCTTTGTAATTTTCTTACTGGAGATCATGTGCGTATCAGGCATTTGAATAGCCACGGCCTTACTTAATATTCTTCACTGTACATAAATAAAGCAACATCCGTGTATTGCATTGTCTTCTTGATTACATACGAGCCGCTACTGTTAACTATTTCCATCCAGGCAGTTTATACTTCATCAATATTGAACTCCTGCCAATTATCACCTTTTAATACAGTGACAGACACCGTGAACTAGTTAATAAACCAATAAGTGCGCTGTTTATTCAATTATATTTTTCCAACAGTTATATGCTAGCGCTCTATAAGACGCAGTGAAATTCTTCGGTTCGAAGCATACCTAGAAATGGATGACTATAGGTGTCTATGCGAACTTAATCACAACTCCAGTTGAACGGACACATGGGAAGCCCAGGCTGTAGTGGGATGTAACTGTACTGTTAACTGCCCCCAGTCTGGCACGACTGAGTATGTATCCAGTAATTATGCCATACCTTTCTCTAGGGCACTACATTATCACTAGGGCATTGTTTCTCCCTATTGGTCCAAATCAAGTAAACGGGCCAGATGTGCGGGGCGGGGGGGGAGGCATGAGGTAGGTGTCACAGTTGAGCCGAATCTGCTTGTTGAATGTCAGCAATCCAAAAACTGAAACAAGATTAATTCAATTGTTCAGCACAATGCCGTATCACAGTCGGTAAGAATATTTATCGACAATTTAGTACTTTCAATTAATAACGGGGTATAGGCAGAAACACACTTTATTTTATTATTGATTAGTGCTATGGAATATTATGATTTAAGGTAAATTTATATATTACGCTGATAGCATACCTTCTACACTAGTAGAAGCCAGACGAGTACGGAAAAGATCCTAATTGATGACGTCAGGAGGTCTATGTTAAAGGCTAGAGATGAGAGGTCGAAGGTCGAAAGGTTGGCATTCAAAATGAGCGAATCATGGACCCGGATTGTTTTTGGAATCGCGTCTAATGAGAGCATGGATTTCAAATTGATTGGCGTTGCAACGATGGGGTTAAACTGTATCATGTTCACAGATCTCTAAACTTCAAAATAAAAAACAAATAATAAGCAAAAGCCCGATATTTTTGATAGAACTGCCACTCGCGTATTTGTCATTAACGCTTCCGTTGTATTTTTTATTGTCACACTTGATGTATGCAAGTTGGATCCACACACTTTGTTGGGGTAAGGCATGAATCCAAGCCCTTTTCTTCAAATTCAACAGAATAGGCAGGTCCAATTTATAGTGGGGTACACGGTTTTCTGTTCATTCGTCAGCCAACGGCGAATATGGACTTTATCTTCTCCACTACGAATATGAACTTTACCTTTCTCACGAAAGAGGTCTTTATGGACGTAGATATCGCTACGTAATAATAAAGGGTCAGCATTGACTAGCCGCTGAGCGATCAGGTCGTCGAAAACAACGGCAAAGTCTGTCCATTTCACCCAGCCTTTCTATGATAAAGGAATAATCTTTACACCGGGCAAAGGGCCGTAGCCGGCCACACCTTTAGTATAGGTTATATCCACGTAGGCCCGCCATAGTTTCCCAAATTAGCTACAATACGTTGTACCCTAAACAGAACATAATGTCATTGAATGTTAAAAAGTAGTACCGATAGTATGATACGATAAGGTACTTGCCCTTTTATACAATGCCATCACTGTACACTGCACATGCAAGTTCTATTAAAATTCCGGTTTCTATTGGTCCTTCTTTCAGATTCTTTAATTAAACTGCAATGAGCACCATAAAGTCACACCTATTCGTTGCAACGCTGATTCAGTTTGAACCCTAAGCTCTCTCTGGCCAAGGTTCCCAAAAATTCGAGTCACTGATTCGCTCAATTTGAACGCCAACCTTCGACCTCTCACATCTAACCGTTGAACTTGACAACTTACGCTTTCAATACGACCCTCAAGTGGACGACATCTTCAAACATCTATTGTAATGATATGTATAGCGTTGAAACTTCTGCAAACCGATCGTCAAGAGAGGTACTCCTGCCAGTGTCATTAGGACCAATGATATGTTGATTCCTCTCCGAAATCGACCTTATTTCGTGTTTACCTTTTCGCGTTATTATGCTAGGCCTAACCATGCTATGGTGTGCCGGTATCTTATTTGTATTCGACCATTTGCAGTGGAAATAATTCAAATCGTAGCCGGTTAATTTCACGAAAGGAGGTACATGTATATTCAATCAACTATGAAGATGATAAACGACAATTCAATTATATATTCACAAATTGAACGTTTTCTTTCTGACGACCTGACGACGCTGAATACGGTGAAAATAATGTTCTGTTTGCATTGCCGGAATTGAGCGAAGACGAATGGCCTTCAAAAAGGATGCTGGCATACCACTTTGATCGTCTGAGAAGCTAAGAAACGACCAAGTCAACGCTAACAAACGACGTACATATATAAAGTACCGATAAATTTTGCGATCAATCCCGAAAACCGACACGCTTCGATGGACGTAGAACCGAGAGGAAACCAGGAGATGTCCAAATGGGTTCCGGTTCTGCCCTTCAGGTTTCAGCCGAGAAATTTCGCGATTCATCTCGAAGGCATCGAGAAAGTATCCTGATTAATTTTACGTGACCCGTAAGCTCAGAAGCGAATATGCTTTCTTTATCTCTACTACATACACGGGATAACAATCATGGGATGTTTCTTTGCTTATAGAGATGCGTTATTTTCTTACATATCTGAAAATTTACAACCCACAAAATCAGCAGCATATAGGTATTCCTATGGTACTACATGTGCTTCCCTTTTGTCTGACGTATCTATTCTCTTATGGATACGGCTATACAGAGAAGCTATCAACACGTGTCATTTCAAAGTAGGTCTTTTGTCGTTCACCAATCGCTATTTAGACCATCTTCTCGCTGTGAATATACAGTACGCATGCATGTAAATGGCACACTAAAGGATATGTATTCACCTTCACTGGAATTGAACGACAACTGATTAATATCCCAACTGGCACATCATATTTATACATATAGTTCTGAAGGAATGAAGCGGAATTTCCCTCTAGTCAACTTTGCAAGAGAGAGATGATTGCAATTTGGCATCGTAAAATATCTCTTTCTAGATAATAGTGTTCCAGAGCGACCTGCGTATGCATATCTCGTCTAGTAGCATTTGGCAACGTTTTAGGTATGATAATTTTATTCGCAATACATTATTGGATAAAATCGTAAAAATGAGCACTGCCGCGAAGCTCCCCTGCTGAAAGTTGTTAAAATGTGGCGATACATACTGTACGTTGACACTTAAATACGAACGTATCCTGCATGGTATTTGGTACTTCGTTTCATTTTGCGTCTGATTAATCCAGAGCTAGGAGTTTTAGAGATTAATTAATTAAACACAGCCAATAAAGCTACTGAAAAAATATGTCGAAAAACTGACAAGAGTCTTATGACCACACAGGCCAATATTCTGACTGCATATCTAAAAAAACAACACCCAATTATAATCCTTGAGATGATTTGTATCTCAGCTACGTTTTTTATTGTAGCTGTTCATGTGGACATCTTGATGATATTTTCACACGCTGCTAACACCTGCTTCAGCGGTATCCGATACAAATATCCCAGGGCAATGATATAATAGCCTAAAGTGAGCTGATGGAAAGCGATAGACTATTGTGACCGTTAGCTAGAAGAACGGCCCACACGGAGAAAATATCATATTTCGAGCACAAGACTGTGAGGTCCGACGCCGAGCAAGCGATTCATTCTACAACATGTTAACCACAATAACAAACTGCAATTACCATGTTTATTGCAGAGTCATTGATGCCATGCAATTTGAAGTGTGAAAAATGCTCACACTAAATACCGGTACATATGTATAATTGAGGCAACGACTCCCGTGGGCTCAACATTTTGATTTCGTTCGGCAAACAAACACATATAAACGTCAACGACCATGAAGTTGGGAACCATCGCACACAAAGTCTGATGAACGTTAGATTTTTCGGTCCATCATTTCCATCTTTGAACTAAATGTGTCATTCTAACAGTGTCAGATATAGCCACTGATCATGTTAAAATAAACTTAAAAACCAATGAACCAACCTGAAAATGTTGCAGCATTGTGTTGTTGTTGTTGTATTTTCTCTTGTTGGTGGTGAAAGCGAAGCTATCGGATGTTCGCACGAAAACAAACACGATACAGTCGCGTAAAATAAAAAAAAATCCTGACTTTTATTAAAGTTTCTGATTTAATACGGCTACATAATTCACAGATTGGAAGAGCGGTTGTCTATCCACATATCTAGCATGGCACCAATATTCTGCGCTAACCCAATCAAATGGAATCGCGACTGAGATTTTCCTAGGCTGAATTCGTCCGGTTTGCAGAAACCACCAAAAGTCTTTCCTGGAGTCGTTTTGCATCTAGATATCGATAGCCTATATTGCACCAGTATCGAATATTGATTTTGACAGTCGGAGTCACCTACTGCAAGGTTGAAGGTGCTGTAACTGAACAATAAACTGCTTTAAACTGTTAATTTCTATGTATTTGATTGGCTGAAAATCTGTCCAGATAATACGCACTAAGTAGATCCGGCTACATATCTGGCTATAATCATGGTAACCCGACACGAAAAGATGCAATATCAACAAAATCGCGTTTGGTCCAGTTATCGAATTTCATAAATTGTAATATTTATCTATTTGCAGTCACAAATTTCATTCTACAATACCCAAAATCTGTTGACCAACTGATGTGAGAGAGTTTAATTTAATATTTCAGTCTATTGCTTCTAGCTGGCATAATTACTTTTTGTACTGAACATCATTCGTCTTTTTCACATTCGTCTTTTTCCATGGTGCTTCTCAAAAACGAACGAAGCCTACGCTCATCCTTTCCTCCGTCCTCTTTTTCCTAATCGTTTAAGCGAAGAAAAACAAGATAATTGAATACATTCCCTAACTATGAGACCGCTTGTCGAATACGCATATCACAAATTTCATTCTACATTGCTCAAAATCTGTTGACCAACTGATGTGAGAGAGTTTAGTTTAATATTTCAGTCTATTGCTTCTAGCTGGTATAATTACTGTTTGTACTCTTCGTGATCGAATTTGTGTCCCCTCTTGTGTAGGCCACGGTAATACCGGAGTAGCGCGTAGGTCTACCGATACTGCAATGCACGCCTGCCACCGGAGAAGCATGCTGATCCTGAATGAGTGTTCGTGGTTAAATATTAGCCTAATGAATAAATAAATAGAACCCCAACTGCGTTAGGTATCTCAGAATTTAGACAGCTCTAGCTGTTTATTTGTGATCGTAGTTCGTGAGCACCCAGGTAAATTGACTTATTTGACGGAAAATATAGTAATATAACTATATTTACCCGGATATATTTGGATATATTACCTTGCTGAGGTATGAGCCAGAAGATTTTCACAGAAATTGTGATTATTGTGAATTATATAATGTGAAATATGAATACTTTGACCAGGGACAAACTACGGCCATTGTCTTTGACCAGATGTGGCTAGTTATAGGTGTGTGTTTGACTTGTAAAAACATCTAATTGTGATTATCCAGCTGAGAGAGCATTCAATCTCATTATTCTTATTCGTATTCTGTCCCGAGTTGTTTTTCTTGGCTTCCTTTCATGTGGCCTCCTCACTTAGTGAGTTGTTCTTATGTGGTTTAATTGTGTGAGTTGTTGTTCATATCACACGGTGGATACCCGTATATATATACCAGGCTTATTACCCCTACTGCATTCTTGAGATTAGCGGTGAATGACTGATTCAGTGAGGCGTTCCGCTCGCAAGAAATTAGTGGTGAATTACGCTCGCCTACATTCCGTCGGAATGTCGAAAGAGGAGAAAGATAAAAATACGATGCTGGGACATTTTCACAAGACCACCGGAGGGGCTAGAGCAAAAACCGAATTTAAATCACCCACAACCGAGGAAGGGCTGGATAAATCGGACACAGAAGTCAACGACTTGAAGGCTCAGCTAACCCAGTTGGAAAGAGTTCGTCAGCAGGAGAGCCAAAAGGCTTCTGATCGGCGACGGTCTCAGGAAATGAAAGAGAAAGAGGTTTTGAAAGCCAAGATAGCGGAGGCTACAAAACAGATCGACGATCTTGAAGTGAAAGGTACCGTCTTTAGTTTAGATGGTGGATCTGAGTCGAAACCTAAAGACATGGAAAACAAGAAACATACATTACCAGAGGATATTACTTTGAAAGATTTACGATCCATGCCAGGACTAAACAAAA